>OX333073.1:47240115-47337880 GCA_946863875.1 Alloplasta piceator
TCCATATGTTTTTTGAAGTTTTAAACCCAAAATACATTTTTTCTCCATCCTGGACCATTTTTATTTGTTTGAAAAAATACACTACTTTTTAAGAGACATTTTCACAAGTTCTAAAAAATTGGCGGCTTCTGATGTTAACAACTTGTATTTTTTGTCTATTTTTGAAATTATTAAAAACATTAAAAATGTAAAACAAATGACCGACGCGACGCTAATTTCCGCCATATCCGTCTGCCGCGTCATTCCAACTAGTGTTGGGTTGAGATCGGGAAACTATTGTCTTATTATGTTTCTGCGATCATGTTCACGAAATCATCAAATAACGTATTAATACTTGCGTTAATAGCGAATAAATATTGACGGTTGTTACATGGAATGACACTCGAAGATCCTGATAACGGTAAAAATTCGCCTATTCCAAGACTGTCAATTAAATAAATTATTAAATATTTGTTAAGGGAATAATAGTACACGAATATGAGAGGTCAACAATCCAATATTTTATTTCTATTCGTTTCTCATTGTCACCTTTTTCAAAACGACGGAAAATTCAAAAATTCGTATCTTTGAAAAAAAAACACCTGAAAATTTCAGAATCTTCAAAGATCAGTACAAGGTATCCTATAAAAAAATTGAACCAAAAATTTATTGTTGATCATGGATTTTCACGATTTAAAAAAATTCAAAATTCTCTAAAATCATCATTTTTCAAAATGTTTTTTCTTGAATATTTTGTTGTTCGTAGCCCCAAAATGTTTTTTGATACATTAATAAACAAGGAACAAAACCCAAAAAAAAATTTCGAATATCTTTTTTTTCCACAAAAAAAAATTCTTGATAAATGTGAAAAACAGGGGGTCACAGTGGTGTTAAGATGAACCCCGAACGATTTTTTTGTAACTATAATAGTTTTCGAGATATTATGAAAAAATAAACTTGAAAAATTGAAAGAACGGCGAAATTTTGAATTTTGCATAACTTTCGAAAAATAATTTTTTAAATTTTTTCCCTTTGAAAGAACTTTGTCTTATGATAAAAGAAAACTTCTGACCGAATTTCATCGAAATTGAAAGGGATCGATTCCACCTATTGGCCGATTTGACTCGGAATGACCCATATGTTCTGCGTATATTTCACATAGATAAATTTCCATGGGGCTAAAGTAAGAACCGAGATATCTGTATCATGTAACACCTCTGCGTCAAGTAACCCTGGTCTTCCCAGTACATTACAGAGCTCACACAGGAGCCACATTGTCGTTATACCTCGGGGCCATTTCCAAGCTCACGTACCTCTTACCCTTAGGATATATCGTGCAGAAAAATGTAGATCCGTCGTGTGGAAGTACAACGAACGAGAAACATAAGAGTATTTTTCTCCTGGCATTTGGAGAAAAGAAAAGTTATCCATTACATTCGCGAGCGAATTTCCAATCTGACTTTAGTATGGATAAAGAGCTCACGTGTGTCGAGTATCAAGAGGGTATAATAAAGCCTGAAAAAAGTGGGTCAATGAAAAGGGAAAAAAAACAAACACGTTTTACGGACAATTTCAGGCTGATACTGATTCGAAGGAAATCGAGAACAATGGCGGCTTGATCGATACGCGAGTGCGGATAGAAAACGAAAATTCCAGGTGGGGCGGGGGCACGGGGCAATGCCTCTGAATGTGTAATCTATACAGGGTGTCTCAGAATACCCGGACCTCCAAGAATTGGCAGATTTCGGGTGATGTCCCGAATCCATTAACGTTTGCAAAATACAAAAATTCGCAATCAAATTTGAATGCGAGACGATTGAAGTACGTCGAACCAGGGCTAATATCAACATGGTATCAACTTGATATCAACTTGGTATGAGCTTGATATCAACTTGGTATCAACTTGATATCAACTTGGGATCATTTTGATATCAACTTGGTATCAACTTGATATCAACTTGGGATCAACTTGATATCAACTTGGTATCAACTTGATATAAACTTGATATCAACATGGTATCAACTTCATATCAACTTGGTATCAACTTGACATCAAGTTGATATCAACTTGGGATCAACTTGATATCGACTCAATATAAACTTGGAATCAACCTGATATAAACTTGATATCAACTTGATATAAACTATGGGATCAACTTGATATCAACTTGGCATCACCTTGATATCAACTTGGTATCAACTTGGTCTCAACTTGATATCAACTTGGTATCAACTTGGTATCAACTTGATATCAACTTGTTATCAAATTGGTACCAACTTTACATAAACATGATATAAACCTGATATCAACTTGAGATAAACTTGCGATAAACTGGATATCAACTTGATATCAACTTGGGATCAACTTGATATCAACTTGGGATCAACTTGATATCAACTTGGGATCAACTTGATATCAACTTGGGATCAACTTGATATCAACTTGGAATAAACTTGATATCAACTTGATATAAACTTGGTATCAACTTGATATAAACTTGATATAAACTTGATATAAACTTGGGATCAACTTGGTATCATTTTGTTATAAACTTGGGATCAACTTGATATCAACTTGATATAAACTATAAGAGCAACTTGATATCAACTTGGTATCAACTTGATACCAACTTAATATCAATTTGGTACTAACTTGGTATCAACTTGATATCAACTTGGGATCAACTTGATATCAACTTGGTATCAACTTGATATCAACTTTATATAAACTTGATATAATCTTGATATCAACTTGGGATAAACTTGATATCAACTTGATATCAACTTGGGATCAATTTGGTATCAACTCGATATAAACTTGGTATCAACTTGATATCAACTTGGGATCAAATTGATATCAACTCGATATAAACTTGGTATCAATTTGATATAAACTTGGGATCAACTTGGTATCAACTTGATATGAACTTGATATGAACTTGATATCAACTTGGGATCAACTTGATATCAACTTGGTATCAACTTGATATCAACTTGTTATCAATTTGGTATCAACTTGATATATACTTGATATAAACTTGGGATCAACTTCATATCAACTTGATATCAACTTGGGATCAACTTGATATCAACTTAGGATCAACTTGGTATCAACTTGGTATCAACTTGATATAAACTTGATATCAACTTGATACACGCTTGGGATCTACGTGGTATCAACTTGATATAAACTTGGGATCAACTTAATATCAACTTGATATCAACTTGATCACTTCGGGACATCACCCCGAATCTGCCAATTCCCGGAAGTCCGCGTATTCTGGAACACCCTTTATATGTGACATCATCGTTGCTACGAGAGCATAAACTCTCTCTCTCTCTCTCCGGAAAACACAACAGCAGGTTGACGATTAAAATGCGCGAACTGTCGTCGAACTTCCGGTATAGGATGGCGGAGGTCGACGCAGCACGATGCTCGTGGCCATATGCATACAATGCCAGTGAAATTTTTCGCTTATATTACGTTTCTTTACGAATGTATTGCGCAATGAATTCCTGAGTTTTTCCAACGCAGCCTCTCGTCTGTGAATTCCGATTCGTTCGACCCCGTGGAAATTCTCATCCGGGAAAATCCACTCACGAATAGCTGAACGGTCGCAAAAAACGTGGGATATTTTTCGCACAAAGGAATATATTTCATGGATGGAAATATTCTGAATATTCATTATCGATTTGAGGAGGTTGCAGCGCTTCAAACTATTTAAATCAGTGCTAAAATTTTGAAATTTTATCCACAAACATCCGGTCATGAAATTATCAATAATATAGTGTAGTTTTTAATTTAAAGATTAATTTCCGGTAGTATCAGCTGTTTTGTGTCAACTTTTGACGAGACGTACTTTCATTCAATTTTTTCCATGAATCATTTGCAATTTTTGTCTGAGTGATTCTGAGCTCATTTTGTTTGAAACATTATTTATCGTTTATGTTACTGTTCATAATCACCGTTGCAAAATTATGAAAACTTCGAATCATTTTCTTAACAACTAGTTTTAAATAACTACTTAGTTGGTGGCTTGATGAAGAATCATTCAAGGAATAAAATGAGCCCTGAATCAACGAAATCGGGTTGAAATTGTGGATTAATCTTGAGTAAAACTTACCCAAAATACAAAGTGTATTTTCGGTTAGTATATGAGGCATTCCATGCCGATTCAACCTGGGTCTGACCCTTCACCTTTCAGATTTTGTCCTCGATTTTTTATGGTTTTTCAGTACCTCTGAAGAGCACTTAGGATTTTTTTTCAGATTTTTCTTAAGCGATTTGACTTGACCATAATTTTACAAGCAAATTATTTTTAGCCCAAATTTCAAAATCTAAAAAAAAAAATTTAAAAATCCCGTTTTTATAGGAAAAATTTCAAGCGTTGAGCTAAAGTGGGCAGGGGTTTCCTTCTATTTATGATAAGCTTTTCGAAAGAAAAAAAAAACATCTAATAGAAGGAGGAACCTGAATTGAGTGAGCTGTTTTCCAAACATTTTTGTATGAATTGAAGATGTTTAAAAAAAATGTTTGGATAAGGGTCTACTCAATTCAGGTTTCTCTTTCTATTTTTTTCAATTTTTTTTTCTCATATGCTTTTTATAAATAGAAGGGAACCTCTGCCCACTTTGGCTCAACGCTTGAAAATTTTCATATAAAAACAAATAATTTTTTTTTTTTTAAATACCACGTTTTTAAAACGGACTAAAAAGTATAAAATAATTTGCCTAGGCTTCATGCTGAATTAAACAACATACACATTGCTAAACACTTACAGATTCTCCTGAAAATTTGTCATTGCACATTTTTAATAGTTATTAAAATAAATGTGAGATATAAAACGAAAAACGTGGGGCGCATGCAACAGATAATTAATGCATTGATAGTTCAGCTGTCAATTGGTATTGTACCGCACATAATGTGAACCGATAAATAAGTTCTCTCATTGATAGCGACGTTTTTCGTTTTAAATCTCACATTTATTTTAATAGCTATTAAAAATGTGCAATGAAAAATTTTCAGGACAATCTGTAAGTGGTTAGAAATGTGTATGTTGTTTAATTCTGCATGAAGCCTAGGCAAATTATTTTATTCTTTTTATTCCGTTTTAAAAACGTGGTATTTGAAAAAAAAAAATTTATTTGTTTAATTTATTTTCTGATTTTTAGAATGGTGTAAGTGAAATTTTTTTTATTGCACTCCGTGCGCAAAGTGCCACTTTTCGCACGTTGCGCGTGCTCAAACTGGCACTTTGCGCACTCGTACAATAAAATTTCGTACGATACTATTTTGATACTCTGTTTTATCAAGCGTCGCTTGCGTTGGGTCGCTGTCTCGTTTACATAATGTGAACTGATAAATAAGTTCTCTCATTGATAGCGACGTTTTTCGTTTTAAATCTCACATTTATTTTAATAGCTATTAAAAATGTGCAATGACAAATTTTCAGGACAATCTGTAAGTGGTTAGAAATGTGTATGTTGTTTAATTCTGCATGAAGCCTAGGCAAATTATTTTATTCTTTTTATTCCGTTTTAAAAACGTGGTATTTAAAAAAAAAAATTTATTTGTTTAATTTATTTTCTGATTTTTAGAATGGTGTAAGTGAAATTTTTTTTATTGCACTCCGTGCGCAAAGTGCCACTTTTCGCACGTTGCGCGTGCTCAAACTGGCACTTTGCGCACTCGTACAATAAAATTTCGTACGATACTATTTTGATACTCTGTTTTTTCAAGCGTCGCTTGCGTTGGGTCGCTGTCTCGTTTACATAATGTGAACTGATAAATAAGTTCTCTCATTGATAGCGACGTTTTTCGTTTTAAATCTCACATTTATTTTAATAGCTATTAAAAATGTGCAATGACAAATTTTCAGGACAATCTGTAAGTGGTTAGAAATGTGTATGTTGTTTAATTCTGCATGAAGCCTAGGCAAATTATTTTATACTTTTTAGTCCGTTTTAAAAACGTGGTATTTAAAAAAAAAAATTTATTTTTTTAAATTTATTTTCTGATTTTTAGAATGGTGTAAGTGAAATTTTTTTTATTGCACTCCGTGCGCAAAGTGCCACTTTTCGCACGTTGCGCGTGCTCAAACTGGCACTTTGCGCACTCGTACAATAAAATTTCGTACGATACTATTTTGATACTCTGTTTTTCCAAGCGTCGCTTGCGTTGGGTCGCTGTCTCGTTTACCATAAGAAACTTTACTCAATAAAGACTATAAAAGACTTAAGATTCAATAACGATTTCCTTACAGGAATTGAAGAATTGATATGTTTGCATCTGTCAGCCAGTTGTGGGTGATCAAAAAAATATAACAAAAACAAAAACCCAAACCTTTGCTATGGTAACCGTTCCTGTATCAGTTTTTATTGAGAAAATGATAAAATTATTTTTAAAAAAATTATAATCACAATTGCGATTTTTCAAAACATTTTCTTGCATTGTCATCCAATTCTCAGATACGTTCAAAATTTCAAGTCTCTAGCTCATCGGGAAGTTAGTTTAAAATCAAATACAAAATTTCACCCGGCACAAGAAAGCGACCTAATAAAAACAAGATTTTTGTGATTTTTTTTCAGATTTTTAAATTTCGGTTAAAAATAATTTGTTTATAAAATTATAGTTAAGTCAAATTGCTCCAAAAAAATCTGAAAAAAACTGTGAGCGCTCTTCAGAGTTACTAAAAAACCATAAAAAATCGCGGACAAAATCGGAAAGGTGAAGGGTTAGACCCAGGTTGAACCGGTGTAGAATGCCCCATATATATTATAATTCGGTTAGTATTAATGTACTAGAATTTCCCGTAGAACGATGAATATTTTAAAAAATTCATCGCAATTAATAATCAACGTGATTAAGAATGCATGCTACAATGCGAAACCGATTCGTTATCGCTGATTAATCGATTAATATTTTCAGAGACGTTTATCAAAATTAAATGCCTTCTCAAAATATTAAAATCTATTTAATCCGTAGAAGTAAATATAGAATCTCAATCCAATCGAATGTCAATAATTCAAAATTCAATGATTCTTTCAACAACAATTAACTTATTGGAACAAAGACATGACAAATCAAATTACAGAAGTTGTGGAGTCGGATATTTCGAACAATTTATATTCAGGACAGTAATTTTCCGTCGTGTGCAAACCCAGTGCTTGGTTTATTTCATCCACATTTATTCCCTTTTTTGTTGGCTTCTGGGTTACGTGGTACAATGTTAAAATGCTTTTTTAATGCGTAAAAAAGAATAAAAAGCTTCGATGTTTGTGGATAAAATGAAAGGAATCGTACGGGAGCGATTCCATTATTCAAAAGAACGTCGGTTATAACGAACGTTGTCGAAAGCGCGGGAAAATCTTTTGTACTAATGCAGTAGAGGGCGCGCGCGCGCTGTGTTTGCAGTGGCGGGAGAAGGTCGTTTCGGTAGATACACGGAAATACGTATGGTTGTATGTGGGGCATTCCATGTCAAATCGACCACTTTTGAACCCGACCCCTTTCGATTTGGCTGAAAATTTTTGTTTTTTTTTTCTACCGCATTAAAAACATTTTTCAGGAAATTTTCAAATTTTTTTACTCAATCCAAAAAAGTTATGAATTATTCAAAAAAAGGCTTTTGTTTTTTCAAATAGCTATAACTTCTTCCAAAATTGACTAATCGGGACGTTTTTTTTTCGAAAATTTTCGTCTTTAAATGTACTTTTCGAAAAAAAATACAAAAAATATTTAAGATATTATAAAATCTATGAAATTTTTCACTTTTTCGAGAAAAATCATCGTTGTCTCGGAAGCGCATTTTTTATTTTATTTAAAAAAAAAAAAACTTCGTTTAATTCCGGCAAGAATGCCGCCCAAACTGGAGTGGGTGGAATTTTCCTTCTATTTTTTTTTATCGATTGAAATTTTTTTTGTTTGCAACTGGGCTTGTTTCACAGAACACACTACTCTGTAAATTTTTGAGGATTTATAAAGAACCTCAGAGTTTGAAAAATTGAGAAGAAAAAACAATCGAAAGTGGTAATCCGTGAAAAAATTTTGATTTATTTCAAAAAGGTTAAAGAAGGAATAGAAGGCACCTATTTATAATTTTTTTGTATTTTTTTCAAAAACTACATTCAAAAACAAAAGGAATGAAAAAAATTGCCATCTGGGCCCATTTTTGACCAAGCCACAGGCTTTTGAAAAAGACATCCAGAGCATATCATTTTGAATCCGCCATTTTTTAATTTTGGCCCGTCTTTGCTTTTTATATTTCTTCTTTGATTAAAAAAAAATTCTCATCATTTATTCTATATTTTTTGTTTTCTGATGGTTTTTTAAAAATTCTAAATTAAATCTGAGAAAATGTTTTAACGGTGTTTACGACGAAACTTATAATCTAGCTTAATGATTTCTACTAAGGACTTCCTAGTTATATAATACGATTAGTAAACAGTTATTTAATACTAATTGAAAAACTATTTTATTTTCCATTGGCGTTTACAAATTTCACATGTTCTATATCCTTCAGAATTTAATTTAATACTTGAATTCTCTATATTTCAAAAGTCTGTGGCTTGGTCAAAAATGGGCCTATATGGCAATTTTTTCATTCTTATTGTTTTTGGATGTAGTTTTTGAAAAAAATACAAAAAAATTATACATAGGTGTCTTCTATTTCTTCTTTAACCTTTTTGAAAAAAATCAAAATTTTTTCGCGGATTACCACTCTCGATTTTTTTTTCTTCTCAATTTTTCAAACTCTGAGGTACTTTATAAATTCTCAAAAAATTACAGGGTGGTGTGTTTTGTGAAACAAGCCCAGTTGCGAAAAAAAAATTTCCAATCGATAAAAAAAAAATTAGAAGGAAAATTCCACCCACTCCAGTTTGGGCGGCATTCTTTCCGGAATTGAACGAAGTTCTTTTTTAGTAAAAAAAATAAATAAATAAAAAATGTGCTTCCACGAAAACGATGATTTTTCTCAAAAAAGTGAAAAATTTCATAGATTTTAATATCTTAACGTTTTTTTGTATTTTTTTTCGAAAAGTACATTTAAAAACGGCAATTTTCGAAAAAAAAAACGTCCCGATTAGTCAATTTTTAAAGAAGTTATAGCTATTTGAAAAAACAAAAGCCTTTTTTTTGAATAATTCATAACTTTTTTTGGGTTGGGTAAAAAAATTTAAAAATTTCCTGAAAAATGTTTTTAACGGGGTAGGAAAACGACAAAAATTTTCAGCCAAATCGAAAGGGGTCGGGTTCAAAACTGGTCGATTTGACATGGAATGACCCAAATGCATGTGAATAGAGACAAAGAGAACTCGTGGCCTCAGGGCTTGCCGCGTCTTAAATGATTCAGCCAACTCCCAACCGAACAAGTTTCATCTTGAGGATAAAACGAAAAATATTACCGCCGTAGGCTCATCAAGAGAGAGGCCCACGTTGACAAAGCTCATTAACGCGACGTTTACCCAGTGCTCCTCGCTATTATGCATGCTTATGGACGGTTCACGAGCGCTTGGAAAAGTGAATCTCGACGCTTTCTGTGGTCGTCGGGATACGCGAATGTCGGTCAGAAAGAAATGGAGAAAAAAAAACGCGAGACTGTAAAAGGGCTCTCGGATTCTGGGCTTAGTCGACGCCATTGACCAGTAAAATCATCCAAGTCGAGATAGAGACGTTGAGTTATTTTTTTTCGCGATGAAAACCGGTTAAAGAATTTTTTTGGTAACAGTAAAATTCATTTTTTTTAATGAAGCTAGTCCTTGCGGTACAGTCAAGTTAATCGACGACCAATTTAATAATTGTTGGTACATTTTTTTTGAGAAAATGGACGAAAAATTAAGTGGGCAAATTAGAGTCTATTAAGGTAGCTGCAGTTTGAACAGGTTTTACTCAGGATTCCGCGTTGCACAAAAAGTTTCACTGCTTTTTTAAAAATGAAGATATAACAATTCAACACGAGGCGTTTCAAAGGGTATATATTCAGCTTCATTTCACTTTTTTCAAAAAATTTGTTCGATTTTTTTTAAACTGGCACCATTTTTCTTTAAACATGGCCGTTTTTTGGCTTTTTATTTGGCGTTGAAAGTTTGGCACACAACCAATGAAATTTCTCTTCAATTATTTTTCGCATGAAAAACTTGTGGTGGGGGAGTGTAAGCTTCAATTTCGTTTTTCAAAAAGTTGGGTATGATTTTTTTTCGCATTAGTATTCAATTTTTCGCAAAAAACGTCAGTATTTATAAAATGTTGCGTAACTCTAAAACTACTGGGTTTTCGTGAAATTACTTGGAAGGTAAAAAGTTGCATACAATTATTTTGGATTCAATGAAATTTTTTTAGAATTTTTTTTTCAATTTTTTTTCAAAAATTTGTCCTATCCACGAGATATTTTTTAAATCTCAAACAATCAAATCTCTTATGTCTTCGACGCGGGTTTTTCGATGAAAAAGACATGTACATGAGGTAAGAGACCCGATTTTCTTTCTCCCCCCCCCCTCAATTTTTTCGCACGAAAAACAGTTTCAAAAAATTTTCATGGGCCGTGCGCCAAAATTCCAACGCCAAAAAAAGGCCAAAAATTATGTTTCAAAGGGCGTACCGGGTAAAAAAAAATCGATTTTTTTTTATGAATAGAAATGAAACTGAATTCATCGTCTTTGAAACGCATCTTGTTGAATTCAAATATATTAATTTTTAAAAGGGCGGTGAAACTTTTTGTGTGGCGGGGAATTGGGGCGAGTGTTTCCAAACTTTTGGACGACAGTGTATATTGTCATAAACTGAATTATTGTGCCGTAAAATCGTAGTAAATTTTTTTGGAAATATTTAAGGATGTTGAGTCCGTACCGTTCCGTCCAAAAGTTTTTCATTTTACTGAATTTTATTGGGATTCATTAATACTTCAATTCGTATCGGAACACCGTTGATGTGAAAAGAAGTATCGCAATTGTGCATATTAATGATCGCAAATTCTTATTTACGTATTATATCAAGTTTTCACAATGTTTTTACAAGCGAGGATTAACTTTTGGATATTTTGTCCAAACTTGACAACGCTAAAATCTCGATAGTGGAAACCGTTCATTCTCAAAAAAATGTTGATTATTTTATATCGCAACTATAGAAATTTAACATGAAATTACTTTGAACTGCAAAAAAAAACAATATTTTTAAACAATATTGATATTTAAAGTAGTCGCTGTATTAGCTTTACATTTGGCAACGTTGCGCGCATTGTTAAGTTGGCACGACTGAGAACTGTACGATCGAGAGCAGTCGCGACGGTCGCGATTGAATGGCAAACTGACAGCAAACATAACCTCGAAACCTCTTTATCGTGCATGAAACGACGTCACCCGTGAACGAAAATGAGTATTTGAATTTCCCGCTACTTTCAGTCTATGCAACGGTGCCGCTATTTTCTTGTTTCTTGCTATGAAAACCACGTACTGTGTTTTTATTATTTATTTACTGGAACACGAGCTTCCTAAATATCTTGAAAAAATTACACAATGCTTCTTATATGTTTTTCCTCGAGTGCATTTTTTTTTGTATTTTTGGCATCATTTTTTATAACAAAAAAATAATAATTGCAAATTTACTTCAGTTTCCATAAAGCTACGTGTAATTTTTTAATTAAAATTTCTCAGTAACCAGCTTCCTAATCGTCGTAAAATTTTTACACAACCTTTCAAATGTTGTACATAATGACATATCAAATTTTCAATATTTTATCATCATTTTCAATTTGGGACTCAACATCCTTAACGAGAACTCTATAATCCAGATCAACTTTTCGTCATGCTTGTTTTTTTTCTTTAAAACTTGCATAAACAATTTTTTACATTTTGACACTCCAATGACTTGACCCTACCGCAAGTACTACCCCAAGGAAATCTTTTGGGAAATTTTTTTTTTACCCGAATAGGTCGATGAAAACGTTTGTATTGTTGATATCGAACCGAGCTAACTAAGAGTAGCAGTAAACATTGAAAATAAAATTCATTTAACTTAACGGGCTATACCAGTGTAACCCATGCAAAATTAGGCGATTTTCGGGAATTTTTTTAAATGAAAGTACTCGATAGAATGTGTTGAAGTTTTTTTGGACATAATAAGGTATATTTTCAGCTATATTTTAAGATTTTTTTTTTTTCAAAAATATTGAAAAATAACGGAGCTATGTGCTGTCTTCGGAGGTGCTAAAAAAAAAAGTTCCCCAACTGCTGACATGATTCCGGCCGAATGAGTAGCTGAAACAAAAAAATTCAAAAAGGTTATTAAAGTTGAAGGTATTTCCCATACGATGACCTACGATTTTTGAAAAATATCAAAAATTAACAAAATGGCGTAGTTCTGAAAAAAAGTGTCGTTTTTCGGGGTGAAAAAATAGTTGTTTTTTTAATGCCAAATTGACAATTTTCAACCAATCAAAAAGATCGTAGGTCATTGTATAGTAAATATGTTCAAGAATACTCAGTTTGAATTTGAAGTCGATCGGTCGATTTCTCGTTGAGTTGTCAGCAATTTTGAAAAATGTCGTTTCGCGAAAAACGCGTTTAAAGTTTCAACTATCGATTTTTGCTAGATAAAATTATATTTGGGTTATTTGGGTTCATTTGGGTTGTGTTCATAATTCAAATAAACTATCGAATAGGCCAAAAAAAAATCGATTTTTTGAAAGTGTCACACTGGTATAGCCCCTTAAAACATATGGCCAAGAGTGCTTTTTTCGTTTTTCGAAGAGTGACAACTAAATTTCGCCGAAACGTAATTAAATTTCAGTTACTGGACCGAGAATAGGGGAAATATCGTTTGTACAGAGTGACGAAAAAAATATCCCATAGAGATTTATTGACAGGCCCGATTAAATTCGACTGAATTCTGCGATAATGTCAGTGAAATCGACAGATTCGAAAATTGATTAAATAGAAACCGTCGAATTGCGACGATGAGGCCGGAAATACTATTTCACACTATGGCTGGCCAATATCACGATTATAATGCGTTGATTGTTGGCTCATGAACTTCACGATTGACATTCTCATTAACTATTAATAATTGTTCCAAAGCGCTCTCTAACTCGCGTTAGTCTCGGGTCTTCCTCGAATCCGTATCGAAGATCGTTAGAATGAATTTTCTCGTGAAAAGTTAATGATCGAAGATAATTTAAAAATGTCGCGTTACTAAAAACATAAGGGCGGATCTCAAAATATACGCCCTTATGTTATTGCAATAACATAAGGGCGGATAAAAATTTTTTTTTTGCTCCAATCAATGAAAAAGTGTTGAAAACATAAAAATCTATGGAAAAAACGAATTTTTTTTTTTATATATACGCCCTTCTGTTAAAAAAAAAAAAGATTTTAAAGTCATAAGGGCGTATCCTGTTTTTTCGGTTTCTTATTATTTATAAGTCAGAGTATGAAAAAATATCGCAAGGCTGAGAAAAATTACCACGCCTCAATTTGATTTGTTTAAATAAATATTTATTTGAGTAAGAAAGCAAATTTCTTTATTTAATTTTATTATAAAAATATGCATTTTTCATTTGTTTTGTTACTTAAATAAATATTTATTCAATCATTTCAAGTTGTGGTGTGATAATTTCTCTCACCCTTGTGATTTTTTTTCATATTTTGACTTATAAATAATAAGAAACCGAAAAAACAGGATACGCCCTTATGACTTAAAAAAAACAAAATTTAAAAACAGAAGGGCGTATATAAAAAAAAAAATTTCGTTTTTTCCATAGATTTTTATGTTTTCAACACTTTTTCATTGATTGGAGCCAAAAAAATTTTTTTATCCGCCCTTATGTTATTGCAATAACATAAGGGCGTATATTTTGAGATCCGCCCTTATGTTTTTAGTAACGCGATGTATGGCCTGTACAGTCCCAGCCAAAAATTGTATCTGATTGAAATTTCCATACTTCGTGATACAATAAAAATCTGAAAAAATTCAGCAACATTTGGTATACTATAAACAATAATTAATAATAATTATTTTTGCCCAAAAGTTATTAATCAATTGTTTAAACCGATAATTATTCAACAATCTTTCGGCAGGTTCTTTTTTTTCTTAAACAAATCGCAGGCGTTAATTTTTCTGAACGCAGATGAGTTTTTTTCAGAATTTTCTCTCCTTTTTGAAATATTATAAAAATATTTTGAAATGCAAATAACAAATTGCGAATTTTGTATATGTTCTTGCAGATAAGTTCATCCTCAGCTTTGAACTGTTTCAAAAACACTTGGCCAAAAAATACATAAATACAGGCATTCTAAAAATTTCAAAACGGAAATTTCTAAATAGAGAGAAAAATCTGAAAAAATTCATATGGGTTACTCCATGTTAAATCAACCAATAGTTGGAATCGACTCCTTTTAATTTCGAGGAAATATTGCCAAAAGTTTCCTTTTATCATAAAACGAAGTTCTAGCAAAGGAAAAAAATGAAATTTTTTTTTTGAATGTTGTGCAAAATTCAAAATTTCACAATTTTTTTCAATTTTTAAAGTTTATTTCTTTGATATTTCGAAAACTATTATAGTTTCGAAAACATTGTTCTGGGTTCATCTTTAAGATTATACTTGGGGGGTGCGAAAAGACAAAATATTCCGAATTTTTTTTTTTTTTGAAAAATGATGAATTTGGAGAATTTCAAATTTTTTTTAATCGTGAAAATCCACAATCAACATTATATTTTAGTTCCATTTTTGTTAATATAATACCATGTATTGATCTCAAAAGATCCTGAAATTTTCAGAATTGCGTTTTTTGTTTTTTCAAAAATATGAATTTTTGAATTTTGGTTAAATTTTTTTTTCACATCCAAGTTAAGTAATGTCGAGCAATCAAGTAATTTTTACTGCTCAAAATTACAAAATGAATTGAATTTCGCATAACTGTTACAACATTTTTTTTGAATTTTTTTCCTTCAGTAGAACTTCGTTTTATGATAAAAGGAAACTTTTGATCAAATTTCATAAGAATTGAAAGCCGAATGTTGCGGAATTTTTTCAGATTTTTATTGCATCACGAAGTACGAAAATTTCAATCAAATACAATTTTTGGCTGGGACTGTACAGGCAATACATCCTTAAAGATGAAGTTCAAGCTTACTGATCCAGACAGTAAATTTCAAACAACAGTTTTGAAATTCAAAATCAACAAAATCGTTCAATATAGATTAGACTGATTCAAAAAAAGCGACTATTTTTTGTTTCTCGAAGAAACGCATTAAATACTTTTGGGAAGGTGAAAAAAGATGCCTGTTGAAATTAGAGCTCTTAATAATAGTACATTACGATACGAGTGCGTTGAAACAGAAAAATGTTTCTCGCACGAGTTCCGTACAAAATTTTATTGCACGAGCGCGGAGAGTGCCATTTTACGCACGGAGTGCAATAATAGTACATTACGATACGAGTGCGATGAAACTTTTTTTCGACGAGTGTGAGTTTGCAGCATGAGCCGAAGGCGAATGCTGCAATCACACGAGTTGAGAAAAAGTTTCTTGCACGAGTATCGTACAAAATTTTATCGCACGAGTGCGTAAAGTGCCCGCTTCTCGCACGCGCAGCGAAGCGAAGCGTGCGAGAAGTGGTCACTTTACGCGCGGAGTGCAATAAAAATATTTAGAGGTCCCTCGTCGCATATTTTTATTTCCCATTTAAATAACACGGGAAAAAAAATTCCAAACTTTGACATTTTATATCTCAGCTTCAAGTCAATGCATCAAAATGAACGACACATATTATTGTAGAGAATTGAGCGCTCTACAAAAAAGATCTCTTATAATTTTTCGATAAACTCACTCGTTCAAGAGTTATTCACGTTCTAATATATATGTATATTAGACTGTGAATATGGGCGAACTTATGTTGGTAATTTAAAAAAAAAAATAAGGAATGTATGTTTATGCAATTTAAACTTTTGTCTCAGGAAAGATTTTACGATATTTAGTAAACATTTCAACATTTTGCTTGAAACTAAAACAAAAAGTGAAATTTACTCTATATTTAAATTTAACCTTGAATAACTTTTGAAGGAGTGAGTTTATCGAAAAATCATAAGAGATCTTTTTTGTAGAGCGTTCAATTCTCTACAAGACCATGTGTCGTTCATTTAGGTGCATCGACTGAAAGCCGAGATATAAAATGTCAAAGTATGAAATTTTTTTTCCTCGTGTTATTTAAATGGGAAATAAAAATATGCGATGGGGGACCTCTAAATATTTTTATTAAGAGCTCTAATTTTAGGAGACATCTTTTTTCACCTTCCTGAAAGTATTTAATGCGTCTCTTCGAAAAACAAAAAATAGTTGTTTTTTTTTTTTAATCAGTCTAACATAGATCTTTGAATAGTTTCTAACGATTTTCACTGTCTAGAAAATATTATCGGGCTTTGAATTTTGTGTTTTGATCGTGATTATTAAAAAAATCTCAGTGTCTTTGTCTTTGCGTGGTGTGGATGTTCATGCGCGGATGCAAAAGCTTTCATTCGCATATAATGCATCAAATATTGTGTTCTTCCTCGATGTTATACAAATTTCTGTTAGTCGAATTCGCTGTGCAACTTCCAAACGAAAAAAAAATCATAGACGTTCATCATTAATGCCACTAATTTATGGCTACTTTGGAGGCAAGAGAGCTTTCAAAATTTTTGGGATTTCACTATATTCACTTATAATACCACAAGAGCTTCAAAATTATCGGGTATTTCCCGATAGGTTCGTTGCAAACAAATGAAGGAGTCAAGTTTTTCCTGAAAAACTTGACGACTTTATTTGTTTGCAGGGAACCTTGAGGGAAATGCCAGATAATTTTGAAGCTCGTGTGGTATTCGGGGGATTATTTTTCCGTCCCAAATGTCGGCCAATAGAATTGCACCATGAGATGAAATGAATAGTTAACAGTAGTAAATTGGTTCCAAACTGTTTTTTTTGCCTTCTCCGTATTAATGGGAACATTTCCTTTGACTTTTTTATCAATGGTGGACAGAGAACAAACTCCAAATCGACTCATTTTCATGCAAAATCTCCAATTTTCACAATTGAATTCAACCTGTCAGTTTGACGTGTGGTTAATTTGACTGGATCATGTTTTGTTTTTTATATATAGCAACTACCAGAGAAAATAATCAAAAAATTATCAGTATAATACCATGTAGGTTGTACCACGTGACGTCGAATGGTGCAATTCTATTGGCCGACATTTGGGTCGGAAAAATAATCACTATTATTCGATTGGAAATTGTTTCCAAGAGATTTTTCACCCATTCATTTTTTTCGCAAAATTCATTTTTGTTCTTTCTGAGTGGTTTGATTGGCGATGAAAAAGGGGCTTTCGTGGAGCTAAACCCGGGAAAATAGAGGGTTGACGAAGCATCGAGCACAAAACGGCGGGATGACAGAATCAATTATAAAACAAAAGGGTGGAAGCGCGCTTCGGCGTTTCCATGTCCATATTAATATGCATATTAAGGGGTCGAAAAAAATTATATTTGTTTATTGCCCTACTGATCTAGATTACCGTATTTTTTAACCTGAGACAAAATTAGAATGAAAATAGAATTTTTAAAAACTTGACAAAAACGGCGATTTTGACAATTTCAAAAACGGAGGCATTCCAAAATCCGTCGGATTGTAATTTTTTTTTTTTGTAACTCCACCAAACCTTTCCACGAATCCCAACCGAGTGCAATTAATTTCGATCAGATTATCGGCGTTGAATTTTTTTTTATTTCCACTTCGATGCGCCGAATTCAATTGTTTCCTCGTCATCGATCGCTGCTCAATTGACATTCTTGTTTCGCGACTTCCGCCCTCGCGGCTTTGAACGAGCAATATCTCGCAATAACATTGTACTCGTCACTTTTTTGCCCATCCTTCCTTTTTATTGGAAAATCGAGCGATTCCTCCGTGAGGAATGATGGATGAAAAAATGCAAACAAAATTCCAGAAATTAATGAAAATGCTATCGGAGGAATGTGTTATTCGAGTCGCCAGATTGGGAGACAAAAATTCTATGGTCTAGATTCTGGATCTAGAAAAAATAGCCGCCGGAAAATCGGCTCGCAAAAATTGGTCCCCGGAAAATTGGTCTTCAGAAAATTGACCCCCGGAGAATTGGCCTCCGGAAAATTGGCTTCCGGAAAATTGACCCCCGGAAAATTGACCCCCGGAAAATTGGCCCCCTCTACTATCAGTTTCTTAACCGATAATGGAGGCCAATTTTCCTATGACCAATTTTCCGGCGGCTATTGAACGTCTCATGAACTGTTCCGTTCGAAAAAAAATAACTTTTTTTAATTGTGTAAGTTGTGCCCAAGTTGTACCCGAATGAAACTCGGTTTTTGAGGCTTCAAACAGCACAAAAACCCCAAAAATTCACTCAAAAGCGAATGCTAAAGTTATTTTTATCCGAATAGAACACGTCAATCGTCATCTTAATCTATAATAGGGGCCAATTTTCCGGACAACCAATTTTCCAGGGGCCAACTTTCCGCGTGCCAATTTTCCGGGGGTCAATTTTCCGGAGCCAATTTTCCGGAGACCAATTTTCCGGGGACCAATTTTCCGGAGCCAATTTTCCGGGGCCAATTTTCCGGGACCAATTTTCCGGGGCCAATTTTCCGGAGCCAATTTCCCGGAGCCAATTTTCCGGGAACCAATTTTTGGGAGCCAACTTTCCGGGGTTTATTTTTCCTGTTACCCTAAATTTTATGTCCCATGACGATTATCATGAAAAATAAACAATTTCGGGTTCAAGTATAAAAACACTTTAGTCGGCGGCAATTAAAATAAGTAAATAAACAACGAGATACGGATCTGCAGATTAATCACCTGCAATTTGGTTTCAATGAATACAGAGTGTTACGCGACCGAGTATCGTCAGTGTCTGAGCCCAAAGGGGCAGCTCTACTTGAAGGCCGACAGCGAGGGTAAGCCTGACCTCTAAACGTTTAATCATCAATTTTTGCAGGCCCCATTTATGCATCAACGAGCCAATACAATAATTATACTATCTATATATTATATATTACACATGTATCTTTTCAATTCACATAAAAATCACACAAAATTAGTTTCCCACGAGACACCCCCACAAAAATTATTTGTTTACTTTGAATAAATTAGATCAATAGATATTTATTAAAATATGGGCCCAGTCGATTTTTCTCTAGGCCAATATTCAAATAAATTGCATAAATTTATTCGATTCAAATAATTTTTTTATCTCAGTGCACAATTACACGTCGTTATGACAGCGAATTTAATAATCGTTTCATGTCTCCTATCACGTATTACGCTGTTATCACTTTTAATAATAATAATAATAATAATAAATTATTATAATATATAGGAGCTGCCGCCGCTTGCCTGCTTGCTTTTGAGCGTTTATCGCAATTTTTCATTGAATCACACAAATCTTCGCATAGATCGGTACGAATAGTCGCGATGGCGACACTAAAAAAGATTTTACAGAATTAAATCGATCAGCCAATAAGACAGAGGTTCCAAGACACTAAAAACCTCAACCAACCTGTTTATAAACAGGAATATATCGATCTACAAAATTTAATTTTTTTTCATATTTCATCGATCATAGGATTTTGAAGACTATTCCGCATGCATTTTTTCGAATTTTTTTCTTTCTCTCTCTATCAGTGTATCGATAATATCGGATATTATATATTTTTCTATAAAGCATCGTTATTGTTGCACACTGAATCTTCCTAAATTATTCTTGATCGAAATGATCTTAAAAAACGCAAATAAATCTGAACTTTGGTGAGAAATGATCCGGGATACGTGAGAATATTTCTGATTAAGGCGGTATTCTGGTCCATTTATTTTGAGCGTTTTTTCGAGCTCGATAAAAAAAATATTTTTACCATTCTTTTTTTTTACAACATATTTATTTAATATTTTATCAATGAACAAAAAAAAAATTTCAAGAAGAAAGAATGAAAATTAAATAAGTTATAAGCTGGTGAAGTTGGGGGTAAAAAAGGGGCGTGCTAAACTAGCACACCCTTTTTTTTTATCTCCACTTAACGACACGATAGCAATCCTTTTAGTCATCCAATACAAAATTTAAAAAAATATTCTTAAAGGTCTTAACTTTGAGAATCTGCAAAAAAAAATCATTTCTAAAAAATTCTAAACCAGAACACCGCCTTATAGGAAATCTGATAGATTTCACTGTGAAGGTCATTATTAATGACGATTTTAATCAAGCCATTTTTCGCCCCCTTTCCTTCAACCCCGAATCGTCTTTATGCTCGTATTTCGATGTTTAAATAATTTTTGTGTAGATTTCTCGATGTCCATTACTCCGATTAAAATTTGCCTTCCATTTGATCCTAGACGTGTCGCAATGATTTTTTATATATTGCGTTTCACTTTGATCGCTTCCCTGTTTATTTTCCTCCCCTATTCGTTTTTTTTCCCTCGCCTCAATTTAAAGTCACTTCTGTGTGGCTAGGGGCATTTTATGTTTGAGATTATATACATATGGGTCATACATGTCAAATCGACCACTTTTGAACCCGACCCCTTTCGATTTGGCTGAAATTTTTTGTCTTTTTTTCTACGCCATTAGAAAAATTTTTCAGGAAATTTTCAATTTTTTATACCCAACCCAAAAAAAGTTATGAATTATTCAAAAAAAAAGGCTTTTGTTTTTTCAAAAAGCTATAACTTCTTCAAAAATTGACTAATCGGGACGTTTTTTTTCGAAAATGTTCGTCTTTCACCTATATGACAATTTTTTTCATTCTTCTTGTTTTTGGATGTAGTTTTTGAATAAAATACAAAAAAATTATAAATAGGTGTCTTCTATTTCTTCTTTAACCTTTTTGAAAAAAATTAAAATTTTTTCGCAGATTACCACTTTCGATTTTTTTTTCTTCTCAATTTTTCAAACTCTGAAGTCCTTTATGAATCCTCAAAAATTTACAGAGTGGTGTGTTTTGTGAAATAAGCCCAGTTGCGAAAAAAAAAATTCCAATCGATAAAAAAAAATAGAAGGAAAATTCCACCCACTCCAGTTTGGGCGGCATTCTTTCCGGAATTGAACGAAGTTTTTTTTTAGTAAAAAAAAAATAATAATAAAAAATGTGCTTCCACGAAAACGATGATTTTTCTCGAAAAAGTGAAAAATTTCATAGACTTTAATATCTTAAAGTTTTTTTGTATTTTTTTTCGAAAAGTACATTTAAAGACAAAAATTTTCGAAAAAAAAGCGTCCCGATTAGTCAATTTTTGAAGAAGTTATAGCTATTTGAAAAAACAAAAGCCTTTTTTTTTTAATAATTCATGACTTTTTTTGGGTTGGGTAAAAAAATTTGAAAATTTCCTGAAGCCTGTTTTTAATGGGGCAGAAAAAAGACAAAAATTTTCAGCCAAATTGAAAGGGGTCGGGTTCAAAAGTGGTCGATTTGGCATGGAATGCCCCATATATATACTCTCACAAGGCTCATTTTTTATTCAAGAATTTGCAACATTTCGTACATGAGGGGTCAAACTCGTAAGCAAGCTAGAAAAAGGCCTCAAACCGTGAACTCTCGAGGTATTATGCATTTTTTACCGAGAGACCCCACGATATACGTCCTTTTTGGCATTACCGGTGAAAGTTTATGGGCTTACGCCAGGTGGGCACTCGATCCTGGGGTACATTATTTAAGGATCGATCGTAAACCCTCGGACTAGATGTATGAAAAATGCGAAATTTTATTATTGGTAGAAAACGAGCGAACAACGATTATAGGCACTTGTTTCGTTAAACGATCATCAGGATGTGATGTCAAAAATGTTTAATTTCCCAGTTAAATGTCAATCAAACGATTGACCGTAAAAACGGCGTGAAACGCAAAACTGAACCGTTATACAGGGTGTCCCAGGGGTGATGGTCATTACCGTGGGGGTCGATTCGTGACGTAATATCGAGTAGAAAAGTCCTTTGCCTTTTTTTGGTATTTTGAACTCCTGAATTGTTATTAATGTTTTCAATCAGCCAATGAGATGCGCGAGCGCGAGGATAGGCATGGTGGGAGCACGGTGCATCTCATTGGCTGATTAAAAAAATTAATAACAATTCAGGGGTACAAAATACCAAAAAATGGCAAAGGACTTTTCTACTCGATATTACGTCGCCAATCTACCTTCATGGTATTGACCTTCAACCCTGGGACACCCTGTAGAGACGAAGAAATGTGGATTAAGGTAGTCTTGCGGAGAAGTCTATGGGCTAATGAAATTGCAAAATTGTTTGTACAGGCTTTTTAGGGGAAATTAGTGTGATCGAGGGAAAATCTGGAAGACCCAGTTTCTATTCAACGTAGAAAAAATGTTTATCCATGACTTTACAGCAAAATAACTCAGTTTTTGACAATTATCCGCCGAAAGATCTTCAACGCGATTGTTCCGAAGCCAAATTTGTAATTTTGAATAGATTTTAAAGATTGAGAGCTAATTTTATTTATGGAAATATATTTTAGGAATTCACGGGAGTCAGTTTTTGTTCGTTTGGTTTCTAAATCGAATGAAAAACTTCGTTAATCTCGTATCTCCGTTTTTTCATAAACTTCAATTTGTAAACGATGAATTATCTCAAATATTTTGTGGTGAAGTCATAGAGTATTTATCAAGAAACGAAATGAGCTGTCATCTATTTGGATCGTCCTTGAATTACAAATTTTTCTTCACGAAAAATTGCGTAAGAACTAATTTCTATGGAAATAGTGATGTAAAATGAGGTATTTTTCATTGAAATCATTTTGATACGTGAGTCATTCCATGTCAGATCGACCAATAATGGAATCGACCCCTTTCAATTTCGATGAAATTTGGTCAGAAGTTTTCTTTTTTCATAAAACGAAGTTCTACTAAAAGAAAAAAAATTAAATAATTACAAAAAAAAACGCAATTCCGAAAATTTCAGGATCTTCGAAGATCAGTACAAGGTATTATGTAAAAAAAATTGAACCAAAAATTTAACGTCGGTCGTAGATTTTCACAATTTTTAAAAATTTAAAATTCTTCAAATTCATCATTAAAAAAAAAAAATCGGAATATTTTTTTTTTTTCGTAGCCTCAAGTAAACTCTGTAAAACGAACCCAGAACGATTTTTTCATAACTATAATAGATTTCGAGATAAAAAAATAAACTTGAAAAATTTGAAAAATTGTGAAATTTTGAATTTCGCATAACCTTCGAAAAAAAAAATTAATTTTTTTCCTTCGGTAGGAATTTGTTTTATGATAAAGGAAAACTTCTGACCAAATTTCAGCGCAATTGAAAGGGGTCGATTTCAACTATTGGCCGATTTGACATGGAATGACCCACACATTTTTCCCTACATTTGACCCATTTTTCTAGAAAATGGTTTGATGAAATAGAGAACAAATGGTCGGAGTGGGCTGCCTGCTTAATTAATGTGGGCAGGCGGCTTCATTATTCCTTTTTTTTTTATTCAATTAAATCATTCTCGAGAAAAATGTGTTAGAAACTTTAGCTCCATCTCTCTCGCACGCACAAGCTCATTAAGGAGATGAAAAAGAGCTTGAGCCTGCACTTAAGCATGGATTGCTTAAGCCAGGTGCACCTTAGTGCGCACTCTAATTTCTCCTTCGAAGAAGTATAAATGATTTTGAAACAGGGAAGATGAGGAATCTACACTGAGAAAATTTTTTTTGTTGAAAATGCAAAAATTTGTTTGACTCAACCAAATATTTGTTTCCGGACGTTCAACGAGATCATTTTGGTAATTCAACAAAGATACAGTGGAAGTTTTAGTTAAATCGGTTAAATCGTTGCTTGAATGGGCAAAGTTTCAGTTCAATCAAATAATAGTATATTACGATACTAGTGCGATGAAACTTTTTCTGACGAGTGTGAGTTTGCAGCATGAGGCGAAGGCGAATGTTGCAATCACACGAGTTGAGAAAAAGTTTCTCGCACGAGTATCGTACGAAAATTTATTGTACGAGTGCGTAAAGTGCCAGTTTGAGCACGCGCAGCGTGCGCAAAGTGGCACTTTGCGCACGGAGTGCAATAAATATCTTTATTGCACTCCGTGCGTAAAGTGACCACTTCTCGCACGCTTCGCTTCGCTGCGCGTGCGAGAAGCGGGCACTTTACGCACTCGTGCGATAATAGTACATTACGATACGAGTGCAATAAAAATTTGTACTATTGTAACAAATTAATTGTGTGATTGAAAATACGAATTGTTTTTTTGTTACAGCTAAATTTATTTAGTTGAAATATACTAGAAATCAACGAAATATTTCTGTACAGCAACTCAGTAACGTGTAAATTGGACTAAACCGTATCTGGAAATTGACCAAATAATTTCGTTCACCTCATATCTCATGGTTAACCAAATCCATTTGTTGAATTAATTATAGTTTCATTATGTCAAACAAATTAATATTGAATCAACTAAATTTCTTTCAACTAAATCGATTTACACTGCGACCTCGATAATCGGAATCCGTCGGGAACGGCCCTTGCAAGAAGAGGGGTTGCGCACATTGCACAGAACCGTCTCTGCGCCGCTGGTGGCAGACGGCGGCCTGACGCGATTGGCTCAGCGCTTCTCCCACTACGCTGCAATTGCAACGATCGAGGTGCCGATTATCGGGGTCGCAGTGTAGTTGTTTTAACTGAACTTTTTTCTCAGTGTACGTTGTAATGAACGTCTTTTTCAATTTTTTGATTACAAAAAAGAGCTCTGAAATGAAAAGAGCGTCTCCTTCGACGACAAGAAAAAACGACATTCTTTCGAAATTTGAGATTTTTTTTCTACTGATAGGACTGTCGTCCCCGAGCTGCAATTTTCCTTTCGAGGATCTCACCGACGCCGAGAACTCGCTAGCGAGCGACGCGGAGGACAACGTGATCCTTGGTATATCCAAACATTGGTTTATCTTCTTCGTGTATAAATCTGAGATTGCAAAGAAACGGGAGAGAGAAAAAAAAGAGCAAAGGTGGGGTAGAAGAGGCTCTGGTCTATCGGTTTTTACCTGAAAAAGGAACTGAACGTTTTGCGAAGGAAGATTTTTTTTGCAAAGGAGATCCGGTGTTTCTTTTGTGATCGAACATCCGCTTTCAAGATGTATATCAGAATGCTTTGAAATATTAATTTTTTTTTCTTCAGATTTTAAGATAATCGAAATTCTTATAGCTTATAAAAATAAAAATCTCTTGCGGATAAATTCCCCAGTTTTTTTATGGGTAACAAATAATTGATAAACTCTGTATTTCATAGGAAATTGAATTCTCAAAAAAAAGCTCCTCATATGAAATCATGGAGGATCGATAGTTGCTAAGATAATTGCAAATTTACTTAAAAATAGTCATTTTTTCTATAAATTTTTGTCCTATGAAGAAAAAAACTGTAATTTCTTTTTTTATTAGATTCTCTACAAAAACAATCTTCGAGTTTTATTATATAAGGATTAAAATATTCGTGATATACATATGAATGTATGGGGAATTCTGAGTCGACTAACTTTTAAATATGATTCGCGATTTTTTCGAGGATCATAACGAAGTCGTGATCCAAATTTTACTCGGATTTTTTTCATGAAAATTTAAAAAAAAATTTGTTTTAATTCATCACATGTTTTTTTAAAGACGGCTCCCCATGGAAATAAAGTATATATGAGGCATTCCAGCTATAACCGAGCGGCCATTACCTCGACATTTTTTTTTCGTGTCGCTGATTTTTTTTTCAGTTACTTTTCGACAAAAAAAATATACGTATTTCTCAAAAAAAATTATTTTTCATCCTCTTCCGTTTTAACACCTTTAAAAGTACAATTTTTGTTTTTTCGACAAGAGTGTATCCCCCGATTTTTTTCAAATAAATTAACAAAAAAGTACATTTAAAATCGCATCTTTTTATCGTTTTCCCATCATGGAGAAATCATTTTTCGATTTTTTCCATGTGTATGAAACTTTGAAAAATGTGTTTTTATTCGTAAAAAAGGAGTAAGTACCCAGGTAACGTTGTGGATGCTATTATTTATTAATACAGTTACAATATTTATGTGTACATAAATATTTATGTGTATATAAATATTGTACACATTTTTGTATACATTGAAAACACATTTTTCAAAGTTTCATACACACAGAAAAAATCAAAAAATGATTTCTCCATGATGGGATAACGATTAAAAAATGAGGTTTTAAATGTACATTTTTGGCAATTTATTTTAAAAAAATCGGAGGATACACTCTTGTCAAAAAAACCAAAATTGTACTTTGAAACGTGTTAAAACGAAAGAGGATGAAAAATAATTGTTTTTGAGAAATACGTATATTTTTTTTTGCCGAAAAGTAACTGAAAAAAAATCGGCGACACGAAAAAAAAATGTCGAGGTAATGGCCACTCGATTATAGCTGGAATGCCTCATGTGTAAGAATATATTTTGCAATATGTAAGAAGTATATTAGAAATATATATTAAGGGGTCATACGCAGTAAGGAGGCCGAAGAAAGGCGTTTTTTCAAGATTTTTTTCTGGAAAGACATTTCAATTTATTAACGTACGAATTCATGTACATATTTTTGTAACTCTAAAATTTATTTTGGAATTTTTCTTTTAAAAAAATAATGATTCTCGAGATAGAAGAAAATAACTTTTTTTTTTTTTTTTTTTACTAAAATTGCAATTATCTTAGAAACTATCAATCCTACATGATTTAATATAAGGACCTTTTTGTAGAGAATTCAATTTTTAATAAAAATAAGCCCAGAAACAAATGTGGTCAACACTTTAAACTTTTACGAACTTTGGCAAGCCTAAAATATCGACTCAAAATTTTTTTCCGCCGCACAGATTTTTTTTGTGGCATAATGAACAATTTTTTTTCAGTATCACTAAAAGAATTCCAAAAAAAGCGGATTTTCGTCTCACCCTAATGTACATCTACATTAATATCTATTATTTGAATTTTTTTTTTTATATCCATTTTCCTCAAAGCTCGATAAATTAATGATGACTCGGGGTTGTTCGGCGAAATGTATTTTGTTGGGATTTTCCAGACTTGGAATTTACGTTTTTTGAATTATGCCAGAGTGCCTTGAAATAATAGATTAATGTAAAAAAAATGTACAACCGAGGAAATGATTTCTTGATTAATTCGTGGGAAACAAAACGCAATCACTGAGGGGTCGTTTCCACGGTTATGGGACTTAAGGCACGATACGCATAAAGCATATCATGATAATATTTATCGGGAAATGAGCGAGGTATTTTCGGGATTGATGATGAAAATGTGATTTCAGAATCGATAAATCGATAATCAGATTTCGATACAGCCAAGAGTCCTTCTGCCAACCACCCCTCGTTCCCCCATGCAGCCCTTTTTTTTTTTTTAGTAGAGAGTCTCTCGTTCATGCAAAATCCCTTTGACTGGGTATCGTGAGCATCGCTATGTCATTTATTTGGTAGTGGTGATCGTCCAAATTCAAAAGTGCAGTCGTTAGTTCGCATCCACCTTAGAGACAGTAAAAGACAGTGTATTTCGTGTTAGGCAATGTTGAAATTTTTTTTCCTTGATTTTTTTTATTTTTTCCAAAATTTCTGTGACAATGAAACTCATGAAAATGATCTATTGACAAAAACGACAAATAATGTCGTCGTAAATTTTGTTTCGCATAGAAGAAATTTCTTCGTGAAGAAAGCTTCGGTAATTTTTATCGCCTCCAAAATCGCCAAGATTTTCAGGATGAGCTAAGTCTAAGACTATCCTGATAAACGAGAGGTTCCCAGCTTGGATTTTTTTTCAATCATTTTTTTTTTCAACGCTGAAATTCAAGTCATAGCATTACTTCGAATAAATCTGCTTTTACCGGGTTCCGTTTTATTCTGTCATTGCCTTTTGTCACGTTATGATGTTCATATTATATATATACATACATATATATATATATATACATATATATATATATATATATATATATATATATATATATATATATATATATATATATTTCGTAGACTAGAAGTCTGTCTATGCACTGAGAAAACAGTTTATTCATAGTAAAGAAATATATTTAGTTGGCACTTTTATTTAAATATTTCTTAACTGTTACAAAATTTGTTAGTCGTTAAGAAACATTCGTGTTCTTGGGACAACATTTTATTTGTGTCAAAATAATTTATTGGATGTTGAAAAATATTTATTTTGCCTTATGCAACTTCACATTTGTTAACAGTTGACAAATCCTGGTACATAGGAATATATTGTTTTCTCAGTGTGTGCATCTGCGTTCATCTTTTTCCTGCTGATCGTTGCTCTTGTAATCGATGTTTATAAGCGCATCTATTCATCAATCTTGCTCGCAAATTTATAATGACATTTTGAGAGCGCGATGAAACGGAATTGAAGTAAATTGGCGACGTAAAAATGCGAGGGGCTATGCATTCGTGAAATCAATGAAAAACCTGGGTATGAAATGAGAATTAAAATCGCGTGAAATCACGCGAAATCACATGAATTTGCACGAAATTGACGGTACGAAAATATCGGTTAAATCATTTGAAATCAGAATGAAATCGCTCCACGATGATTGAAATCAATGGGTAATCACTTGAAGTCACTAGAAGTCACTTAAAATCACCTGAAATTACTAGAAGTCACTTGAAATCACTAGAAGTCACTTGAAATCACTTGAAATTTCTTGAAATCACTTGAAATCGCTTGAAATCACTTGAAATCGCTTGAAATAACTTAAAATCACTTGAAATCGCTTGAAATAACTTGAAATCACTTGAAATCACTTGAAATCGCTTAACATCACTTGGAATCACTTGAAATCACTTGCAATCACTTAAAATTTCTTGAAATCACTTGAAATCGCTCGAAATCACTTGAAATCGCTAGGTATCTCTTGAGATCTCTTGAAATCACTTGAAATCACTTGAAATCACTTGAAATCACGTGAAATCATATGACTTTTGAAGTCACACAACGACTTCATGAAATCAATGAAATCATGTGAAATCAACTTTATGAAATCAGTAAAATCATGTAAAATCGACTTCATTCTGAAATCACTTGTACACCGCATACGGTCGTGAGTAACCCCTCGTAAAAATGTATTAATTACCAAAATATCCGAGGAATCATTCACTCTCCTGTTTGGTGTACAAATGATTTCAAAGAGGGTCTGACTTTACCTGATTTCGTGTATGATTTCAGTGATTGCAAACCCAATCATTTCAAAGATTTATACAGAGTTTTTCCTGATTTCGGATGTATACTTGAGGTTTTGAACGTTCAGTTGAACGAAAAATCGATAAATGCATTTGTTTAACGAAAAATTAACAGAGCTTTGCAAATACTCGGTAAACAATAATTTTAAACATTTAAAGTTATTTCAAAAATTATTTCCAAAGTGTTAACAGGCCTCCAAAACTGTTCTTCAAAAGGATAAGTTTGTCGATTTTTTCGTACGGAACTTCAAGCTCATGATTTCGTTGACTTCGTGTAATTCGAATCATGATTACAAAATACTGGCAATTACAGAGAAATCGCTTTTATATCTGAAAAATAATTGGAGAAAAACTGAGCGTTGGGGTTGGACCGAAGGCCGATCTAAGGTCTTTAAAATAACACTTACATTTTACAAAAAAAAAAATTAGTTTCTGATAAATTCCATTGTGAATTTTTTTTAATAATTTTGTTTTCAATCACATCCTTTATTAGAATTTCTGTCGGTGAATAAGATATGAAATACACTGCGACCTCGATAATCGGAATCCGTCGGGACTGGCTCTCGCAAGAAGTGGGGTTGCGCACATTGCACAGAACCGTCTCTGCGCCTCTGGTGGCTGACGGTGGCCTGACGCCATTGGCTTGGCGCTTCTCCCACTACGCTGCAATTGCAACGATCGAGGTACCGATTATCGAGGTTGCAGTGTAATGAGAAGCATCGATGTAAACAAATTACTCAAAAATACGACTCAGAAAAAAACTTGAATAGAAGCATTTCAAGATTATCAAGATTCTGAATTATATAACGTATAAGAAATTAATTTATTTCATTTTGATTTCATAAATTCATGTAATTTCATGTGATTTCAATGTGATTCCGAACATCCTTCGAGGGCATCAGGAATCAACGAACTCAGATAAATTCGAGCAATTTCTTATGATTTCATTCGTGATTTCATGCAAAGTGGTTCAATGATTTCACAAGTGAAGCCCCTTGAATACACCATTCATTTTATACAGATGCTAATTAAATCATTATGAATATGACATCTAATTTAATGTTCGTGATATTTTAATATCTCCGAATGACTTGATAATTCAATAGCCCAAATCCGTTGTCATCAACAAAAATTGATGATAAAAGTCGTTTTAAAGAATTTTCATCTACACAAGAATAAATTTAAAAAAAAAATTGTCGTAAAATGCATTTGACAACTGACAATTTAGCCCTCATTGAGAAAACAGTTTATTTGTAGTAAAGAAATATATGTAGTTGGCACTTTTACTTAAATATTGCTCAACTGTTACAAAATTTGTTAGTTGTTAAGAAATGTTTTATTTGTGTCAAAATAATTTATTAACCGAGTTATTCCACGTCAAACCAACAGGTCAAAAAAATCGATGTCTCCGATCATACTCTCGACATTTTCCTGTGTTCTCGATCATTAGAAAACATTGCTGTTAAATCGCCAGCCCAAAGTGAAATTATTTGTACGAGTTATGATTTTTTGAAAATTGCGTACTATTAACGTAAAAATCGTAAAACTACGTTTTTTCGAAAATCAAGAATAACTAAAAAACCTCATTTTCTAAAAATCTGAAAAAATCATATTAAATTTTTACAACGGAAAATCTATATTTCTGTAGAGTTTGAACTAGTTCTGATCAATAGATTTTCAATTATTGATAAATTTCATCTTTCAGAAATCAGTTTCAGCTATTTTGGGGCATTCAGGTTTTGACTTGAGTTTTCTGAGAGTTTCGTCAATAAAATCGATAGTCATTGTTTCGAAAAATTATAAAACAATTCATTAACAATTCTTCGAGATCTTTAGACCTAAAGTTACGAAAAAGCAATTATTCGTAAACATTATCATCATTTGATGAAGATGATTCTCAAAGAATTGTGAACAAATTGTTTTATAACTTTTTGAAACAATGACTATCGATTTTATAGACGAAATTCTCATAAAACCTAAAGTCAAAACCAGAATGTCCCAAGATAGGTGAAACTGATTTCTAAAAGATGAAATTGATTAATAATTCAAAATCTATGGGTCAGAACTAGTTCGAACTCCACAGAAATATAGATTTTTCGTCGTAAAAATTTAATATGATTTTTCCAGATTTTTAAAGAATGAGGTTTTTCAGTTATTCTTGATTTTCGAAAAAACGTAGTTTTGCGATTGTGGCGTCATAAATGCACCAAATGAGGTTAATTTGTGCTCATTTTGAAGGATTTTGAATACAGTTTCGATTGCTCGAAGTAAAATTCTCAAATTTTAAAATCCCACGGAGTTATACACAAAAGCAAAAAAGGTGTTTTTTGAGTCGTTAAAAGTACGCAATTTTCAAAAAATCATAAATCGTACAAGTGATTGTATTTTGGGCTAACGATTTAACAGCAATGTTTTCTCATGATAGAGAAAAAAAAATCGAGAGTATGATCGGGGACTTTGATTTTTTGACCTGCTGGTTTGACGTGGAATTACTCAACTTTAAAAAAATTTTAATTCAATGTATTAACTGTTAAAAAAATCCTGATACATTGTTTTCTCAGTGCTGCGTTTATAAAAATCAATTAAAATAATTATGCGCCTCATAGGAATTTGTTGACAATGTCCTAATCAATCAAATCCAAGATGGCAAAATTTGATCACATAAACTATGTGCTATTCTTCATTTTACTCTCCTCCATCTAACCACTTTTTATTTTTCAGTGCAAAATATCTCGCTCGCGTGCATCGTGCGAGCAGGGATGGGCGGACTCGAATCAAAAAGTATTTAAATACATGCTTTAAATGATAAATCATTTTTGACTCGTGATTTAAACGGGCTCGGAGTATCAAGTACTTTCGGACTTGTGATTTAAACGGGCTTGGAGTATCAAGCCTTTTTTGACTTGGAATTTAAACGGGCTCGGAGTATCAAGTCTTTTTTGATTGGTGATTTGAACGGGCTCGGAGTATCAAGTACTTTTGGACTTGTGATTTAAACGGGCTTGGAGTATCAAGCCTTTTTTGACTTGGGATTTAAACGGGCTCGGAGTATCAAGTCTTTTTTGATTCGTGATTTGAACGGGCTCGGAGTATCAAGTACTTTTGGACCTGTGATTTAAACGGGCTTGGAGTATCAAGCCTTTTTTGATGTGGGATTTAAACGGGCTCGGAGTATCAAGTCTTTTTTGATTCGTGATTTGAACGGGCTCGGAGTATCAAGTACTTTTTTACTCGTCACTCCTTTCGATTAAGAGTGACAAATTCTTTTTAATTCTGAGTATATTTAAGCTTTAAATTCATTTTAATTCCTTTTTTAATCGAATTAAACGACGAAATTCATATTAATTCCTGAATATTTTTTAATTGTACCATGGTCAAATCGATCCCGGTACAACAAATTATAACTCCGCATACGGAGAATAATAATTAGTGACAAATAAATAAATAAATAAATAAATAAATAAATAAATAAATAAATAAATAAATAAATAAATAAATAAATAAATAAATAAATAAATAAATAAATAAATAAATAAATAAATAAATAAATAAATAAATAAATAAATAAATAAATAATTTTTTTTTTTTTTAATTTTTTTTTTTTTTTTTTTTTTTTTTTTTTTTTTTTAAATACGGGCCAGTATGCTCGCGCGTAGACTCAACCAAACCAAATTCGGATTTGGTCGATACTGGCCCGTATTTAAAAAAAAAAAAAAAAAAAAAAAAAAAAAATTAAAAAAAAAAAAAAAAAAATTAAAAAAAAAAAAAAATTATTTAATTATTTATTTATTTATTTATTTATTTATTTATTTATTTATTTATTTATTTATTTATTTATTTATTTATTTATTTATTTATTTATTTATTTATTTATTTATTTATTTATTTATTTATTTATTTATTTATTTATTTATTTATTTATTTATTTATTTATTTATTTATTTATTTATTTATTTATTTATTTATTTATTTATTTATTTATTTATTTATTTATTTATTTATTTATTTATTTATTTATTTATTTGTCACTAATTATTATTCTCCGTATGCGGAGTTATAATTTGTTGTACCGGGATCGATTTGACCATGGTACAATTAAAAAATATTCAGGAATTAATATGAATTTCGTCGTTTAATTCGATTAAAAAAGGAATTAAAATGAATTTAAAGCTTAAATATACTCAGAATTAAAAAGAATTTGTCACTCTTAATCGAAAGGAGTGACGAGTAAAAAAGTACTTGATACTCCGAGCCCGTTCAAATCACGAATCAAAAAAGACTTGATACTCCGAGCCCGTTTAAATCCCACATCAAAAAAGGCTTGATACTCCAAGCCCGTTTAAATCACAGGTCCAAAAGTACTTGATACTCCGAGCCCGTTCAAATCACGAATCAAAAAAGACTTGATACTCCGAGCCCGTTTAAATCCCAAGTCAAAAAAGGCTTGATACTCCAAGCCCGTTTAAATCACAAGTCCAAAAGTACTTGATACTCCGAGCCCGTTCAAATCACCAATCAAAAAAGACTTGATACTCCGAGCCCGTTTAAATCCCAAGTCAAAAAAGGCTTGATACTCCAAGCCCGTTTAAATCACAAGTCCGAAAGTACTTGATACTCCGAGCCCGTTTAAATCACGAGTCAAAAATGATTTATCACTTATTTTTTTTTTAAGTTCTTTATGCCCATCCCTGCGTGCGAGAACGTGCGAGATTAATTTATTTAATTTAGCGCTTGCCATAAATGCGTTACCGCTTGAATAAGGATGTTGAGTCCCTATGAAATCTTTTAATGTTAATTGTTCAATAAATATCTTCTTAATCGTCGTGAAATTTTTACACGACCTCCTGAATACTTCATGTAAAAACATATTAAATTTTTAGAATTTTATCATCATAACTTCAACCTCCTTAAGAGTTAAAATGAAACATGATGAGAAAATTCTGAAAATTTGGGGTGGGGGTCGAAGAATCGACTAACGAATATTTCGAACGGCCGAAATCCCGAATTTCACGATTACGAGCGTTCGAATAACGAAGCGCCGAAATCCCGAACGCCAGAAAAGCGAGAGCGGAGAGAGCCGCCCCATGCGTAAGAGAGAGAGAGATGCGCCTCCTCTCTCTCTTACGCATGGGGCGGCGCTCTCGACTTTCTCTTTTCTGGCGATCGGGATTTCAGCGCCTCGTTATTCTAACGCTCGTAATCATAAAATTCGGGATTTCGGCCGTTCGGAATATTGGTTAGTCGACTCTGCGACCCCCACCCACCTCTTAAATGATTCATCCAAAAACATACCAAATTTTCAGAATTTTTTCATCTTTTGCGATTTGGGACTCAACATCCTTAATACACCGCCGCTGATCTTGTCGCGTCACCGTTGTCATGCCGCTCTTGTCTCCGGTGCATATACGTCCGGCGCTTATAAAAATGCACCGTGTGTTGACCAATAAGCGGCCAAAGCTGAACCGCAATTATATTGCATATTGTCCAAGCTACTTGTACGAAATTTCTGATTTGCAAAGTCCGAGTTTGAGGCCAACAGCAAAAAAGCAAAATTCGACAAACGAACTGCTCTCAAGAGAGATAGAGCACAATTTATAGCACACCGATGGCAAAAGCCATTTAAATGTTCAGCAATTATGTCATTATTCGTAAATTGTTGAAACATTGTAAATTTCATTCATCATTCATTATTTTCTAATAATTTATTTATCTCAAAAACATTGGGATGACGAATCGCCAAAATCACGAAGCTTTATAATTGGAATGTACAAAATTTTCTCTTTTTTGGTAACAAAAAATAAATTTTATTTCTTCGAAAATGCATCGGATAAATAAATAAATAAAAGTTCATCATAAAAGGAAGCTTTGTTTTCGTAAACTTTTTTTTAAAGATTTTTTGTATCAATGGGTTCAAAATGGTCCGAAACGTTGAGAAATCATATTCAGAAAAAATTTCCTAATGGAGGGATATGTTTTTGCAAAAATTTATGAAGGAAAAATATACTCACGATATAAAAAATTTGGACATTTTTCAAAAATGCGGCAAGTCTTGTAACTTTACGAATGTTCGAGATATCGCTCTGAAGTTTTTTTATACGGTTAATATAGTTAAGATTGTTTACTACTGAATTTTGCGAAAATTAATTAAATTAATTTTCAATTAATTAATTAAATTAAATTGATTAATTAAAAATGAAGAGTCTTCCATTTTCATAAAATCATTAATTTTTTGAAAATCTCCACTTGCGCTGTAACTTCATCAATATTCAAGATGTTAAACCGAATTTTTTTATAAACTCAACCTGGTGTATTCAACATCCCATTAATGAAAGTAAAAAAATATTGATAATTGGAAATTGCACATTTTTTCCTCATTCTTATTGAAATAGACAAAACTTCCTTTATGAGGAAGTCAAATTCGATCTCTCCTTCCTCATGAAGGAAGCTTTTGTGACTTATAGAAAAGATGGAAAGGCAAAAAGCAAATTTCTAACTTGCAGAATTTTTCCAACATTTTAATCTGAATATCATCTAATACCAAATTCTTTTGGAAATTTGCATATGAACGAACTCAAAGTCGTTGTTAAAAATGCTTTGTGCCCAATTTCCGTACTTCGTGATGAAATAAAAATCTGAAAAAATTCAGCAACATTTGACACGCCATAAACAATAATTACCAATAATAATATTGCCCAATAGTTATTGATAAATTATTAAAACAAATAATTATTCAAGAATTTTTCGGCAAGTTTTTTTGTTTCTTAAACAAGTTGGATGCGTTAATTTTTCTCAACGCATATGATTTTTTTCAGAATTTTCTCTCTATTTTGACACTCCCGTTAAAAATTTTTCAGAATGTTTGTATATACGTGTTTTTGGTCATAGTGTCTTTGAAACTTTTAAAAGCTAACGATAAATCTGTGTGCAAATACATATAAAAAATGGCAATTTTTTGTTTGCATTTCGGAATGTTTTTTATAATATTTAAAAATAGAGAGAAAATTCAGAAAAAATTCATATACGGTCAGAAAAATTAACGCATTCGATTGTTTAAGAAAAAAAAGAACTTGCCGAAAAATGTCGAATAATTATTTGCTTAAACAAATTATTAACCCTCCGAGGTCACACTTATCTGGTTCGATTTGACCTTGTCCATTTTTTAACAAGTATTGCGACCGAACTATCGGTCGGAACAATCTAAAAAAATTACAGAACATCCTTCAAACATTCTAGTTGATGTATTAAAAATTAGTTCACAAAAAATCAAATGTCTGTATATTCAAAAAAATTCGTAAAAAAAGGAAAAGTAGTCGTAGGGTCGTTTTGACCCAGTGTGACCACGAAAGATTAACAACTTTTGGGCAATATTATTATCGATAATTGTTGTTTATTGCATGCCGAATGTTGCTAAATTTTTTCAGATTTTCATTTTTTCACGACGTACGGAAATTTCAATCAGACAAAACTTTTGGCTGGGAAGGTCCTTAACGAAGCATCCTTAACGAATGACACTACTATAATGTCTTGGGCTTCGATAATTTTTTTTCCATAACTTCTATTATCACTCGGACACTTTACTTTTATTTGAGCTTTAAAGCTTGCAAAGTTTTTTGCGATTTGGACCGTGTATTTTGCAAAAAACCGGCTAGGTCGTCATCCCAGTGCACGTTTCGTTTGATCAACTAAACATAAATGCCATGATGATTTTTTCTCTCCTCTACCATCCTAGGAAGGAAAAAAAACCGCAGCCACAACCACTTCAGCACGCGATTTTACTACTCGATCTCGCTCTATCTCTCTCTGTCGTTTATATTCTTTATATTTTTTTTTTTGCATTTTGTGTGTAGATCCGCCAGCATAAGCCAATTAGCACATTGATTGTCCACCGTTAACCGTCCAATCGAAGGTACATTATACATCGTGCGAGACACGTCGTCTCGGTATTTCTGCGCAAAATCCGCGCTATGATATACAAACCCCCGGACAAGGGTGCAAATACATAATTGCCCGCATCGTGCAGCCCTATTATCGTTAATGAACAGAGAAATATCGACACGACGATGTCCCTGCACGGGTATAGGACACCTTTTTTTTCTTTATCAATAGCACGAAAATTTTTGATCACCATAGACCAAAAAAAAAAAACAAACGTCCCATTTGGTCGTTCCAGTCGATAATCTTCTTCCGATGAAAAAATTAATTCCCGCTCAAATTGAAGTTTAGTGACAAATGGGCGAGTCATGAGAAAAACCAAACTTCATTGCGCAGGAATTTATTTCATCAATTTTTCTTCTCAGTGTAACAATACGATGTAACGAAATATGTAAACAAAGTCAAAGATCGATTGGACCATGACCGAATCGGCAAAAATGATCAATGTTTATGAAATTGTGAAATGTCAATTGAATAACGTTAAATTTTGATTTCTGTTCCTGATCGCGACGTTGAACGAGCAGGAAGGGTCGGTTGTCCGCACTTCATGGCACCGGAGGTCATTCAACGTCGGCAATACGGTAAACCAGGTGACGTTTGGTCAGCTGGAATTTTGTTGCACGCACTTCTCACCGGTACGTTGCCCTTCGTTGGATCGGGCGAGCGTCTTCGAGAAGCCATATGCAGAGGCAGAGTCCAGGTGAATAATATGAGAACCACTGTTAAGCATCCATTAAAATTATCCGATAGAGTTATCCAACGCGTCAATAGGGTTATTATCATCATCCCTTGCAACGCGAACGGCCCTCATTGTAGTCGTTGAAGGACGGAGAACGAAGTTAAAAAGGGAATGGAGTTTCCACCTTCGCTTCGCTCGACGAATGACTCGGTATTTTCTTCATCGGTATCGAAATTTTGCAGATGGAATCATCGCACTGGGACAATATCAGCGAACCAGCGAAAGATCTCATTCAGAGGATGCTAACTACGGAGCCAAATCATAGGATCACCATTCAGGAGGTTCTCAATCATAAATGGCTCAGAGTAAGTACTAAAATCAAGATTCTTCTTTGGAGACTCCAAAGACTTCCTCTTCGGAGTATTACCCACATGGAAAAACGACTCACTTGATCCAATCAACCACTTAGTGCTCTGGGCACCAGAAGAGAAGCTGGTTGGATGAACTAGATGGTTGGATTAACTGGATGGTTGGTTACCACAACTAGATGGTTGGTTACCACAACTTGATGATTGGTTACAGCAACTAGATGGTTGGTTCGCGCAACTAGATGGTTGGTTACCACAACTAGATGGTTGGTTACCACAACTAGATGGTTAGTTACCGTAACTAGATGGTTGGTCACCACAACTAGATGGTTGGTTACCGCAACTAGATGGTTGGCAACCGCAACTAGATGTTTGGTTACCACAACTAGATGGTTGGTAACTACAACTAGATGGTTGGTTACCGTAACTAGATGGTTGGTTATCCTAACTAGATGGTTGGTCACCATAACTAGATGTTTGGTTACCGCAACTAGATGGTTGGTTGCCACAACTGGATGGTTGGTCACCACAGCTAAGTCGTGAGTCGTAAATTTGCCATGAGTGTTTCCAAATAATCGTTAAAATTCTGGGGATTGGCCTATGAGGTTTTCAATATCAGGTTCTTGATTCCAGGCTCATTTGCCAGTAGAACTCCGTTAATCCCGTAAAGTATTATTTTATAGCGAAGAATCCAAACCCGTGATCCGTCACCTAATCAAGGATCTTTGTCAGTCGATTGCACTCAAGGCTATCGCGCTGATGCATCTTCTTTATTACAGCTAGAAATCGTTCAGGGGCAAGTTACCGACAACGCTGCCCATTTTTTCTCTTTCTCTTGGAAAAATCAGCCTCTTCACTACCAGTTAATATCGTTAACGGTCCCTCCGGCTTCACAATTTTTTTTTATTTTTCCGAATCTCGCGGAGATTTTTTCCCGCCAGATGGCTGCAGAGATATAAGAGAATCCGTTAATGTGCATTTTATCGAATTTTTCATGGTTGTCGTAAAACGTCTTTTATCATCGTGCCTCGTACAAACAAGTCGTTTTTCTTTGAAAATTCACTCGCTATCGCCGTGATCCGCGGCTCTAACTATGTTACTCCAGGTGATTCAAGCCGTAAACTTATATTTAGTGCATCAAGCAATCTGGTGGAAGCTTCGAAATAGAGCCAGGATTTATAACGACAGTACGATATTTCCAAAGTTTCGCAAGTGCAACATTGCTCGGTGCGGTGAATAGAGATTTTCATTATGAATAATCCACAGCCCAAAGTTCCAATTCCGTTTTCATATATCCGAGGAATAAAGGAAAGAAACGAAATGGCATGGATGAGGGGATGAAAAGTTGAATGTTTTGTTGAAATGTGCGGATTCTAAATCAAACAATTTTTAAATCTTAATCAGTTTGCCCTCAGAAAAAAATTTTTGTTATTAAACTCCTTTTTCGAGAGATTGGAGGTTTCAAATGTTCTATTTGTAAATAGCAGAACATTTTTCATTAACCTTTCACTCAATATCAAGTCTAAAAGACACATTCGTTGTATTTCATCAAGGTTACCAAAAACATAAAAAAATGATATTTTGAAGTTCCATCACTTGGATAATTCCAATCGGATTTAGATTTAATGATTGTATTGGATAATCTTGGATTTAGATTCAATGATTTTTAATTTCAAACATTTTGGGTCCTACGACGTCTCATTTTCTTCGTAACACTTTTCTGGACTGCTTAAGCGCGGCACATTTTTTTTAGGTCCTTGTCATGAAATTACAGGCCGGTTTTTGAATTTTTGAAACATGAAATGGGTCAAAAATTCAAAAAGGGGCCTGTAACTCGATAATAAGGACCTGAAAAAAATGGGCCGCACTTAAGGAGGTTCATTTGGTACCGAGTGAGTCAAAAGAAAAATAGCAATGCTTAACCTCAAAATAAGCGGCGTCTAGCGTAGTTACTGACAATGCTTAACCTCAAAATAATCAGCATATTATTATTAATCTCACAAGTACCTAATCGATTTTATGAAGCTCTAAAAATATTCCTTAGATACTTTTTCATAATTTCTTAAATTTCCGTCAAAATCTATATTGTAATAATTGGGAATTTAATATTTATAGACGGAATCCCATAAGAGCGCATGTTATTTAGGAATTACATTTTTATTTATTTCTCATGAACTACCCGTGTAGAAATGTGATAGGGCAACCATTAGTTGATTCTTGCCCCTGATCCGCCCTGTCTGATCCGATTTTCCTGGCAGGGCCCTGACATGGAACTTAACGACCTGGTCCCTAGTTATTACATTGAAATAATCACTCATTACCAGTGCCCTGCATGATCAAAATATGAACAGTTTCCGACGATGTTATTTTTACACTTTTAAGCAAAACATATTTTTATTTTATTACCCTGGCAGGGCTCTGATGTGAAAACTATTGGATTGCCCTGAGTATTTATTAAAATAAAATCATTTGTATATCGGCTTTCAGTAGTATAATAATAATAATAATAATAATAATAATAATAATAATAATAATAATAGTAATAATAATAATAGTAATAACAATAATAATAAATTAACAATCATTGCCTCGTTTATTATTATTATTATTATTATTATTATTATTATTTAATCATTATTTACATTATCACTCTTATCCCGCGAGAATAACAAGCAATTGTGCGCCTGTTACAAGTTCGTTACGTAGGCAGAGGATTATTAATATTATCACCACGAACCGCATCGCGTTAGTTCCGAGGCTTGGCGCGAGATGTCGCAGGACAGCAACCGTTGAACTCCCATACGGATAATGTGTTCAGTATGCTTATATAGACGGGTGCGAGCACGGATGTCAGCAGAAGTCTGTGTCGGAAGAATCCATACAAGGAGTTCCTGCCGTCTTATGTAATTGTACTTATTTATTTAATTCTCGTAGAGAATTTCCGTTCACTCGGAATCTAATATTCTCTTCGAGGATTGCCAAAAGAAAAGTGTACCCTAAGAAAGGGTTGCCTCGAAATAAATAATAAGATGCATACATTGAAAAAGGAGTACCTCGTAAAAACGAATTGTTCAAAAAGCGCTTCGGTGTATGATCGTGACCGGGATCAGGGCCTTTAAGGGCATGATTCTAAAAATCTTAGGGGCCTGATCAGGATCTGCTAGGGCCGGATCATACCATCATAGGGGCCCGATCATGACCGCCGGATCCGAAAATGGCCAGCCAGGTGTTACATGGCATAACAGGGCCTGTTAGGATGAGCGGATCATTTTCCTACATTAGTTAGGGAGGGCAAGTCAGGGGCAGAAGTTTTTCCCTACCAAAATTTCTACACGGGTACGTATTCTCGGGTCTTGAAGTTTTAACTAAGGCCCTGTACGAATAAGTTATTATAACAGTCTTCGTATTATCATTTCATATATCATCACCATATATCATATATCATACATAATATATCATACCATATAATCTGTCAAAACTTCTTTCCTTCTTCATAAGCGATTTTGTATTTTTTGACGTCACACTGCCCTCTTTCCGTCTTCCTCAAGCGTTTTCTGGACATCTAAAAGCAAAAAAAGCTAATTTCACTTGTGTCACAACCGTACCCGGAAAATTTGTCACAACCGTACCCAGGACACTTCTTCGCAAAAAAACAATCGCCATGATAATAAAAAATAATCCACGTAAAAAGTAATCATTGGTATTTAACTACTAATGTTTAAGGGCGGGGTAAAGTTAATTCGGTGAAAAAGAGGCATGTTTTTAAGATTTTTTTTTTGCGTAACGGATAGTGTTCGTTTATTGAAAAATTTACATATAATAAAGTAACATTTGAACAACATTCTCCTGAATTTGGATTGCAAAATATTCAAAATTGAGCGAGTGAAAATTAAACCCCGGAGGTGCCTCGAAAAAAAGTTGGTTTGGGGTGTGCACCATAACTCGCAACAGAATCATCTGAAACAAAAAAATCAAAATGCATTCGTCAAAGAAGATGTTTCTCGAGGTAATGACGGGAGGATTTTTTTTTTCGATTTTTCGATTTTTCGATTTTTCGTAGCACTTGGGAACCAAAAACCCGATTTTCGCTAAAAAAAAATCGGCTAATTTGTTGTTGAAAAATTAGTAATTATTAAAAAAAAAAAAAGCTCTCGACAATACCTGGTGAATTATGTGAAGAAGTACTGTGCAAAATTTCAAAACGATTGGTCCAGTAGATTTTGAGTTATCGTGCACACGGACTTCAAATATGACAAGTCTCAGAAAAACGGTTTGAAAAACGCAGAAGAGTTTGGTCGCTTAGCGCTCATTGCACATAAGTTTGAGAACACTTCTCGATTGCATGAAAATCTGAGAAAGTTCATGCATATTAAAGGTACTCAAAAGATTAATTTTGCATAATAATAATTCCAAAATGTTATTAACAAAATGATTAAAAAACTCAAATACTCATAACTTCGTCAATTTTACTCCGATCGACTTGAAATTTTAACACAATATTCTTGAGATATTATGCATTCATTTAAAAAATGAAAAAGAAATGAAAAAAAAAATTCAAATACTTTACCTTGCCCTTAACTTATAACGAGGAAAAAAACTCATTACGCTATCTGTACAGATATAACAACAATTATTAGAAGAAATCGAATAAAAATACTTACTTTTGACTGGTGAAAAGCAATGTAGACCTCTGCTGGCGTTAATGTCGCGCGATGGCGAACGCAACACTGTGAAACATGTTCAGTCGGACATGCCGCCACTCTCTCTCCCCTTGCACCCCAAATATGGCGACTGTCACAACCGTACCCTGGCACAACCGTACCCAGTCTGCCCTATATTCACTAAAAATTTCAACAAGAACGATCACAAATGGACACGGCCCAAAACATCGCCAATTCCAATTGACGCTGTATGAGTGCCCCTATCTGCACTATTGGTATCTATCGGTTTTATAACTGCCTATTGATTATTTTCATACGGGTCATCAACAAGGCATTTCCATTTCTCCCAAATGATCCATCGCCCTACTCCCGGGTCTGTCAGAGATCGATAGATCTCTGATCGCAGTCGGTGGGAAGAGTATGAAGTTGCTGGCTGATCATCGATGGTGCCTGCATTTTCGTATCATGAATAATTATGGATGCAGCGTGTAAACGCGTGTGATTATTAGATCGTGTCCGTCAGAGGAAGAAAGAAAGAGCGTCGTATGGATCGAGGGAGTGGTACTTGGGGGTGGTAGTAATTAGAAGCATCGAGCGTGTATCAAACGATCATACGAGAGAAAAGACAGCCCGTGCTGATGTGCTCGTGTATGGGAACAACAGACGCGCATTTTGTATACGATGCGTTTGTCCGCTACATAAAAGTTCCTTGCATCGGGACTCGTCTGGGTGCATATGGGACGTTGTTTCATGTCTGTGGGGGTGGGTATGGGGATTGTGAGAGTGTGTAAGTGTTCACCGACGAGATATAGTTGGTTATAGTTAGTGCCCAGTGAACTAAGGCAACGCTGGTGATGGAAAACTTTGATACTGAGCCAGAGGAAAAGAGAAAGAGGGGGTATGAAGAGCGAGAAAGCGAGAACACCTGCTGTGTTGGTTTCGCTCACACACAAAGGAAAGGTTGTATCGATGTGTTACACAAGTGGGTTATCGATTCACCTTCGCGTATGGGGCAAAGTCTCGCTCCTTGTAGCTCGGTTAATGAAAATATAAGGGTAGAAAAGTGCTGGTGGACCTTGCATCGCCGTTATCACGGACTCACTCTTGAGAGAGAGAGGGAGAGAGAAAGACTCGCCCCCATTATAATCTCGACGACCTTTTTAGCTCGATGCAGTATTGGAAAGGCCAACTTGGCACGTCCTCGACCGACCACATTGCAGAAGAAACAACTTTCTTCATTCTTCAGCCTTAAGATATGTGATATGACCTTAACAGCCTAAAAGACAGCGATAGCAGTGCAAAAGCGGATTATGGGGGTTGTTTCTGTTATCGGGGTGGATTGAGTGGAAATATGACAATCATGGTTCCTAAACCTTTATGGTCAGCCATTTGATTTGGAACTGCGTTTATAATGAGGTTGAGACTGTTGATTTTAGAGTATTTATGCGATTTGTTGCATCATTGATGTTTATAGTTCGCAAAGGGCAGCTCTTGTTAATATTCTACGACTTAGGATTCTCTTCCCTCATAAAAATATCCCCCGGTGCTAATAATAATAAGCGTAGACGTGTATTTATATTCATGTTTATATTCATAAAACTTTTGGGCGTGATAACCTGCGGGTATAAATTATAGATTGAATACCGCTTCTATTCGGGTGTGGACGAATAATTTATCAACTTGAAAACGATTGAGCGATTTTTTGTTTTATGCTGTGGTTGGGCCTGAGGGTATTTTCGGTAGGAGATGTTTTTTGAGAGCATTTTTTTAGTAAACGTTCTTTGCCACAGGTTTTTTAGTACAGATGAAATATCTGGTAGCCTTTGTAGAACCTTTAAAAGTAGGTACCTTAATTAATTTTGGCTTCCTCTCAAAGGAATTAAACAATAGATAAAAATAAGGGTGCAATGTTCAAGTTTATAATTTGAGCAGGGATGAAATATCTAGTAGCCTTTGTAGAACCTTTTAAAGTAGGTACGTTAATTAATTTTGGCTTCCTCTTAAAAGAAGTAAACAATGAACAAAAATAAGGGTGCAATCTTCAAGTTTATAATTTAAGCAGTGATGAAATGTCTGGTAATTTTGTAGAACCTTTAAAAGTAGGTACCTTAATTAATTTTAGCTTCCTCTTAAAGAAAATAAACAATGGACAAAAATAAGGGTGCAATGTTCAAGTTTATAATTTAAGCAGGGATGAAATATCTGGTAATTTGTTGGAACCTTTAAAAGTAGGTACCTTAATTAATTTGGGCTTCCTCTTAAAGAAAGTAAACAATGGACAAACATAAGGGTGCAATGTTCAAGTTTATAATTTAAGCAAGGATAAAATATCTGGTAATTTTGTAGAACCTTTAAAAGTAGGTACCCTAATTAATTTTGGCTTCCTCTTAAAGGAAGTAAACAATGGACAAAAATAAGGGTGCAAGGTTCAAGTTTATAATTTGAGCGGGGATGAAATATTTGGTAATCTTTGTAGAACCTTTAAAAGTAGGTACCTTAATTAATTTTGGCTTCCTCTTAGAGGAAGTAAACAATGGATAAAAATAAGGGTGCAATGTTCAAGTTTATAATTTAAGCAGGGATGAAATATCTGGTAGTCTTTTTAGAACGTTTAAAAGTATGTACCTTAATTAATATTGGCTTCCCCTTAGAAAAAAGTAGACAATGGACAAAAATCAGGGTGCAATGTTCAAATGTATAATTTAAGCTGGGATGAAATATCTGGTAATTTTATAGAACCTTTAAAAGTAGGTACCTTAATCAATTTTCGCTTCCTCTTAAAGAAAGTAAACAATAGACAAAAATGAAGGTGCAATGTTCAAGTTTATAATTTACGCAGGGATGAAATGTCTGGTAATTTTGTAGAACCTTTAAAAGTAGGTACCTTAATTAATATTGGCTTCCCCTTAAAGAAAGTAAACAATGGACAAAAATAAGGGTGCAATGTGCAAGTGTATAATTTAAGCTGGGATGAAATATCTTGTAATTTTGTAGAACCTTTAAATGTACGTACCTTAATCAATTTTCGCTTCCTCTTAATGGAAGTAAACAATTAACAAAAATAAGGGTGCAATGTTCAAGTTTATAATTTGAGCAGGGATGAAATATCTGGTAGTCCTTGCAGAACCTTTAGAAGTAGGTACCTTAATTAATGTTGGCTTCCTCTTAAAGAAAGTAAACAATGAACAAAAATAGGGGTGCAATTTTCGAGTTTATAATTTAAGCAGGGATGAAATATCTGGTAATTTTGTAGAACGTTTAGAAGTAGGTACCTTAATTAATGTTGGCTTCCCCTTAAAGAAAGTAAACAATGGACAAAAATAAGGGTGCAATGTTCAAGTGTATAATTTAAGCTGGGATGAAATATCTAGTAATTTTATAGAACCTTTAAAAGTAGGTACCTTAATCAATTTTCGCTTCCTCTTAAAGAAAGTAAACAATGGACAAAAATAAGGGTGCAATGTTCAAGTTTGAAATTTTTGGAGTTCTATACTGTAATTAATGTGATGACAACTTGACATCAAATAACAGAATTGGATTCGTTTATAAAAAATTTGATGATCGCACGTCCATTTCTCTTCAAATTATTCAGCAATTCTTAAAAAAATTCAATGTGGTGCATAAAATATCGCTTAAGCTCAAACATTTACGCTTTTTTCTAAAAATATTCATAATTTTATAAAATGTCTACCTTTCAATCGATTTTTACCAAATGTAATAACAGAAAAACTCGCAGTCATTGACTATAATAATATCTGGATAAACTTGATAAAATTTAAGTACCAGGATGGAGTCAGTCTGAAATTGTTTATAAAGAAAGACAATTGTTGAACAAAATTTGTATGGAATTTCACTTTTATACGTCAAAACATTTTTAAATTGACTTCAAATCTGGCGCTTTTATCATAAACACACACATTCATCCGAACATCTTGCTTAAATATGATTTCCTGACCTTGTGAAGTATATCGAATCGATTGCGTTGAAATCTCAAAAAAAAATTCTCACAAACAGAAGATTCAATGTAAAAATTACAACGTATGCAATTGTTTATCGGTCGATGGTAATTTTACCCGATGATGCCTGCATTACCGACTGACACCCGTTTCCATCGAAGTTTACCGGATGTCAAACCCTCGTTACCTCAGATTAAAGCAATGTAGAATTGAGTTAATCGGGTTTCAGAGGATGCAAGACATTTCTTTACTCCCTTACCTACTCTCCAACCCCTCTTAGTCGGTAACAAGACTGTAAATTGCATTTTTCCATAATTACTTTGAGTTTTTTGGGAAAATTTCAAGTCTCATCAGTTGCCTAATTAATAGACCGGTCCGTTATAATTTTTGTTCGTTACAAACTCAAAACGCCCTTGCAAAACATTCACTTTACTCTCGTATTACCGACGGAGGGATGTTGATGAGCGTCGAAGGAGTTAAAAAATGTTGAACATCCTCTTAAGAGGAGGCTAAATACCGACATTTTTCGTGCGAGTGCGAGAGAGAAAGGATGATAGGGGCCGTGTGAGAGCGAGAGAGAGGGTCTTTAGCCTGCCCTTAAGCCGCGTTACTGAAAACTTGCGTTGATGATCAATGCCCCACGTTTCGAACGATTCTCAAGGTCATTCTGTAAAAGTTGTAAGGGCGATGGAAAAGATTACTAGAGCAAGTTTCTCAGAAAATTTCTCGATGATTACCATTTTTGATTTTTTTTCTTTTTATTATATCAAACTTTGACATTTTCTGCAAATCCTCAAATTTTTTCAGAGTGGTGTTTTTTTATTTCTATTTTTTTTTAATTGAAAAAAAACTTCTCAACAGTGATCGATTTTGCGTGGAACGCCCTATATACTTTGAGAAAATGGAACAAAAATTTCGATTTTTTTGACCCGTCGCAGTAGCGTTCCCCCTCAATTTAAAAGAAGAAGAAATTTGGCTTGTGCCCTAAAAGACCCACAGTACAGACTCAGTCAATGATGAATCTCTAACATTTGTTTAATGTTAGCACAATTGAAATACTGCGAAGTCATTTCGTCCGATTGATTGAGTTTTTATTTTCAGGATCGTGATAAGGGAGCAGCGAGAGTTCATCTAGGCGAAACAATAGAGGAACTTAAGAAATTTAATGCCCGAAGGAAATTGAAGGACGCTGTCAAAGCTGCCGTTTCATCGTCAAAGTGGCACATACCTTATTCGGAAGCTAATGGTGACAGTTTTTCCGACGTCGGTGACGACGAGGTCACGACTACAGGTACGTCTAACACTTTTTTTTTCAATCTATCGGTTTATCTGTGTTTGTCTGCAAAAGTTTTGGTGCAAGGGATGGTTTCCGTTTATAGAGGCGAAAAAAAGAGTGGACCTAAAAAAAAAATAATCACAAGAAAAGGGTAGCGCATTATCCGTCAATAAAGTTCGTACGCACGATATTTATCTTACACGTGCTCACTCTTGACGCCATTTTGTATTCTTTCATGACCCAGTTCTCCGATCAAAAGGTCGTTTCAATAATAGAACAGTGGAATCTGCGATAAGAAAGCAAACAAATCTTTAAAAAATCCAAAAACGTGATGGTTTGGCATCATTTTTGGCATTGATATAATTTTTTTGATCTTCAAATGCGACTAAATAAGGTCGATATTGAATGATCGATATTTTCTGCTTTTTGGGAATATTTTTTTCGAGATTTATGCCAGTATTTTTAAAATGTCTCGAAACATCTGGAGAAGCAATCAGTATCGTGCGAAATTTTATTGTACGAGTGCGCAAAGTGGCACTTTGCGCACCGAGTGCAATAAAAAAATTTTATCTGGAGAACATTATAAGAAATCGAGTTGTGCACGATTAGATTATCCAATTCTCTTCATTCAGTGCAAATTTTGTGAAAATTACAAAATCCTCAATTCGGCAGGAGTTTTAAGTTTTTTGCAAAATGATCAGTTTTCATGCTCAAATATTTGATGCACTGAGAAAAAAGTTCAGTTAAAACAACTAAATCCATTTGGTTGGAAAAAATATAGTTGATTCAATATTAATTTGTTCGAAATAATGAAACTTTAATTAATTCAACAAATGGATTTGGTTAACCATAAGATATAAGGTGAACGAAGTTATTTGGTCAATTTCCAGATACAGTTTAGTCCAATTTACACGTTACTGAGTTGCTTTACGGAAATATTTCGTTGATTTCTAGTATATTTTACCTAAATAAATTTAGCTGTAACAAAAAAACAATTCGTATTTTCAATCACACAATTTATTTGGTACAAAGATATTTATTTGATTGAACTGAAACTTTGCCCATTCAAGCAACGATTTAACAAATTTAAGGATGTTGAGTCCCGAATCGCAAATGATGAGAAAATTCTGAAAATTTGGTATGCTTTTGGATGAATTATTTAAGAGGTCGTGTAAAAATTTCACGACGATTAGGAAACTCGTTATCGAACAATTAACATTAACAAATTAAATTAAATTAAATGTAGTCTTATGGAAACTGATATAACTTTGCGAAAAGTTTTTTTTTGACCTCTCAATTTTTTAATATCTACACTATATTGAAAGCAACGGAAACAGAACGAAGTTCATTGATGAATATTTGTTGTATTTGTTTAAAAAATTGTTCTTAACAAAATGTTAATATTTTGATAACGAGCTTCCTAATCGTCGTGAAATTTTTACACGACCTCTTAAATACTTCATACAGAAAGATACCAAATTTTCAGAATTTTCTCATCATTTTTCAATTTAACCCTTAAGGAGGTTGAAGTATTGATGATAGAATTCTGAAAATTTAATATGTTTTTACATGAAGTATTCAGGAAGTCGTGTAAAAATTTCACAACGATTAAGAAGCTATTTATTGAACAATTAACATTAAAAGATTTGATACACTGAGAAAAAAAATTGTTGAGTGAACTAAATCTTTAATTGCATACGCACGACTAAATATTTATTGGGTCTAACTAAATAATTAGTTTCTTGAATAATTCTGCGTTTTAGTTAACCAAAATATGATTCAGGTAAAAAAAATTGGGTTTGTACAACTAAATATTTAGTCGCGCGTATGCGACTAAAGATTTAGTTCATTCAACCATTTTTTTTTCTCAGTGATAGAGACTCAACATCCTTAACTAAAACTTCCACTGTATCTTTGTTGAATTACCAAAATGATCTCGTTGGACGTCCAGAAACAAATATTTGGTTGAGTCAAAAAAATTCTTGCATTTTCAACAACAAAAATTGCTCAGTGTGTAAATACACTTCGTGATAAGGACGATTGGGATTGACTTTGAAAAGATGATTTTCAAAAAATGTTGAAATTTTGTAAAAAGGTTGGCAAACGCTCTTACTTCGGTAATTTTGGAACTGTTGACCTTGATATTTTTGCGCAATCCACTTAGTGATGAGGATTATCGGTATTGAATTTAGAAACGATTACTTATGGAATCAAGTAATTTTTTAAAATTTTGAAAATTAATTGGGTGAGAAATTTCGATGACTAACTTGATTACATTCTCCATTTGTTCGAAATTTTTATAAATTTCACTTGACCTGAATTACTGAACGCAATTCTATTTTGCGTCGTTCAAAAAAAATTAATAAAAAAATATTCTATCAAACTTCCGCAGGTGCTGTTGCCGAAATATTGGATTCCCTTGACGATATCGAGATACTTCAAGAAAGTGGAAGACTTACACGAGGCGAAATACTCTCAGCGGTTGACGATTATCGACTACGTGCAGTTTTGGAGGTGAGAATCTTGAGAAACGAGTCTGTTCAAGATGGGTATCGATTATACCAAACTTAAAAAAAAAAGAAGAATCTTAAGGTGGTCGAGCCAGCGTCAAGACGTCGATTTTAAATAATATAATTAATAATTTTTGTAGAATGCCTACAAATTTGATGTATCGTCGACCATTTAAGGTACCAAATGAAATTTTTTTTTGGCCTATTTAGAACCCTTAAGCTGCACCGATTTCCCGAAAAATCTAGTTTTTAGTTTTTACGCTCTGCGCGTGATTCAGAAAGAACCTCTGGATGGATTTCGTTCGACGACGTCTCATTTTCTTCGTAACGCTTTTTCCCACGGGATGACCGTGGCACATTTTGATCTGAGTCAAAATTGTGACCAGGACAATGCCTGGAAAGTTCAAAATAGGCTAATAATTTCAAAATAGGCCTGCAACTCTGAAATAAAGGGCTAAAAAAAAAGGTGCCACGTTCATTCTATGGGAAAAAGTGTCACGAAGAAAATGAGACGTCGTAGAGGAAAATCCGTTGAGCGCGGTTTATTCTTATTCGCAGAGTGTTAAAACTCAAAACTAGGTTTTTCAGGAAACCAGTGCACCTTAAGGGTTCTAACCAGAGTTGTAAATAATGCATTACTGTATTTATAATCCATTACACTGCATAATGTGAAATGGATAAGTGTACCATTACAAATTTAAAAAAGTAATGTGTGATGAATGCGTGTACGATTACAAATAAAAAATGTAATGTGTAACGGATGAATGTCCCATTACAAATAAAAAAGTAATGTGTAATGGATGCATGTGCCATTACGAATAAAAAAAGCAATGTGTAATGGATGCATGTTCCATTAAAAATAAAAAAGTAATATGTAATGGATGCATGTGCCATTACAAATAAAAAAAAGTAATATGTAGTGGATGCGTGTTACATTAAAAATACAAAAATTAATGTGGAATGCATGCATGTTCCATTACAAATAAAAAAAGTAATGTGTAATGGATACATGTGCCATTACAAATACAAAAATTAATGTGTAATGCATGCATGTTCCATTACAAATAAAAAAAGTAATGTGTAATGGATGCATGTGCGATTACAAGCAAAAAAAAGCAATGTGTAATGGATGCATCTGCCATTACAAACAAAAAAAAGCAATGTGTAATGGATGCGTGTTCCATTACAAATAAAAAAAGTAATGTGTAATGGATGCATGTGCCATTACAAATAAAAAAAGTAATGTGTAATGGATGCGTGTTACATTAAAAATACAAAAAGTAATGTGTAATGCATGCATCTTCCATTACAAATAAAGAAAAGTAATGTATAATGGATGCATGTCCTATTACAAATAATAAAGTAATGTGTAATGGATGCGTGTTCTATTGCAATTAAAAAAAGTAATGCGTAATAGATGCATGTTCCATTACAAATAAAAAAAGTAATGTGTAATGGATACATGTGTCATTACAAATAAAAAAAAGTAATTTGCAGTGGAGAATATTCCATTACAAATAGAAAAATTGCCGTGCTCGTATTAGAAACTTACACATTGTTGTCTCATTATTTTATTTCACTCACTAAAAGTTCATCGGAATTATCACAAATGATCCATAAATTTAAAAAATAGAAACAAAAAAAACAGACAGTTCATCGTTAAATATGAAGTACGAAAATGTACTCAACCCCAAAAATCATCCAACTTTATATTGAGCTTGAATGTGCATGTTCTTTTTTTTTTACATTATGGATCATTTGTGATAATTGTGGATGAACTTTTAGTCAGCGAAATAAAATAATGAGACAGCAATGTGCAAGTTTCTAATACGAGCACGGCCATTTTTCTATTTGTAATGGAATATTCTTCACCGCAAATTACTTTTTTTTTAAATTGTAATTTGTAATGGGACGTGCATACATTATACATTACTTTTTTATTTGTAATGGAACACGCATCCATTACACATTACTTTTTTATTTATAATGGCACATGCATCCATTACATATTACTTCTTTATTTGTGATGAACCATGCATACATTGCACATTACATTTTTTATTTGTAATGGAACACACGTCCATTACACATTACTTTTTTTATTTGTAATGGAACATGCATCCATTACACATTACTTTTTTTATTTGTAATGGAACATGCATCCATTACACATTACTATTTTCATTTGTAATGGAATACTTGTCCAATACACATTGTTTAAAGTAATGGGTAATGCATTACTTTTACATTACTATTTTCGCAACTCTGGTTCTAACCAGTCCAAAAAAAAAATTATGAATTATAATTAAAAATCGCCGTTTTGACGCTGACTCGGCCAACTTACGAAACCTTATTTCCGGGATTCTATTGGGGAGAATTTGGGAAAGTAAGCGTTATATTCTAACGCTCTTATCTGTTATGATTCTGGGGAAAAAATCTGACGGGGTGTTCGTCATCATGGAGGGTTAATTTGCCGAAAACCTTAGCGTTGAAATTGGGTCGAATTATGAGAGCCTGAAGGCGCTCTTCCATCAAACACTTTGCATGGATCGTTTTGTGAAAACTAGGAGAGATGGGCCGTAACGAAACTTCTCGAAACTCTTGCAAATGAGAGTTTCAGTCGGAAACTTTGTTCTCCGCGAGTTTGACGAAGCGGGCACGTATCAGTTCGTGACGTGAATGAATAGAGCTTGGGTTGATTTTTCAGGAAAATTCAAGCACCAGTTAGAATTTTCATGCAATGTTACGGTCTCTCAATACAGACATTCTTATTGTCAAATTCCGACATTACCGAACTTTAATTCCATGTAAAGTTATTTCATGGCTTGGAGATGAACAAAAAAAATTGCCATTACTCTCTAGCTGGTATTTGTAGAATTTTTCAATTTTCCTTCCTCAGAAAAGAAACTTTGTTTTCGTGAAACAAATTTTTTCGAGATTTTTATCCCAATGGGTTCAAAATGTCCCAAATCATCAAGACGTCCGGTGTTCACCAAGTTGGTTTTTTTTTTATAGCGCCCCCAAAATTTTTAGTTCACGACCTAACAAAAAATATGAGACCAAAAAAAGCCCCTAATATTCACATTAAACCTTGCCCCCAAAATGATAAATTTCCCGTTTAATAACATGGGATTTCTCCACGCTGAACATTTTATTGTTTTTTTCCGAAACAAATAAATACATAGCAATGAGAAACACATATTCATGTAGGAAATTGAACGCTCTACAAAAAAGGTCTCCTATGATTTTTCCATAAACTCACTCCTTCAAAAGTTATTCAAGGTTGAAGTGGAACTTATCGGAAATTTTTCAGATTCTCTACAAACAAGCTCTCTTATAAGTTTACGATAATATTATTAATTCAAAAGTTATTCACGGTCAAATATTTTTCAAAATGAACAATTAGTTTTTATCTAAATAACAGTAATTTTGCCGTCAAAGCAGGAAAATTTGAAAATTTTCCTACAAGTTCAACTTTAACCTTGAATAACTTTTGAAGGAGTGAGTTTATCGAAAAATCATAAGAAACCTTTTTTGTAGAGCGTTCAATTTCCTATAAAAATATGTATCTCTCATCACTATATATTCACTTGTTTTGGAGAAAAAAAATAAAATGTTAAACGTGGAAAAATCCCATGTTATTTGAACGGGAGATATCTCGTTTTTGGGGCAAAGTTTAATGTGAATATTAAGGACTTTTTTTGGTCCGATATTTTGTATTAGATCATAAACTAAAAATTTGGGGGGGGGGGGGCTATAAAAAAAACCAACTTGGTAAATAACGGACAACCTACAGTGTGTGTGTATCCTGAGTTTCAGATTTAAATAATTAATAACTCGAGAACAGCTGAAATTTTGCACACTTATCGAGCACAAATTGCTCTTCCTTATGAACAAATTTTCTTTTAATTCATTTTTCGTTTTTGAAAAAATGGCGTAAACGCTCTAACTTCTGCAGTTTTCAAGATATTGCACTCAAAATTTGTACAGAATTAGTCTAGCTAAGGTTGTTTGGTATTGAATTTGGCAAAAATCGATGGAAAGATTGAATTTTGATGAAATTTTGAAATTTTTGAAAAATAGCGTAAACGCTCTAGCTTGCACAATTTTCTAGATATTGTACTGAAACTTCGTACAGAATTAGTATGGCTATCGAGGTTGTTCGTTATTAAATTTTGCGAAAATCGATCGAATGATTAAAATGTTATCAAATTTTGGTTTTTTTGAAAAATAGCGTACTATAACTTCGGCTATTTGCGAGATGTTGTGCTGAAATTTTGTACACATTTAAAAAAGTGATCGAGGTTGTTCGCTATTGAATTTTGGCAAAAATAAAATTTTGCAAGAAGTTAATTTGACCGAATTTGGCATATTTGCACATCGATCACTCATGTTTCTCGATAGTCAACAAAGCTTCCTTTATGAGGAAGCCAAATTTGATCGCTATACTTTGTGATAAAGGAAGCTGTGTGAGTCATGGACAAAAATGGGGAAGCAATGTGCAATTGTTCAATTTTCAGGGTTTTGTATAAAATTTCTATCAGTCTTTGAAAAAATCCACATCATCTTGTTTTGAACATTTTTTGTTGAGTAAAAGAGTAATGTCATCAATGTATCGAGGATTTCTTGTACAACTTTTTTTAAATTAATTGAAAAGCAATTAGGATCACGTTCTAAGTGAATCTTCCAGAATCTACAAAAAATTTTGATAGATCCCAAATTTCGATAAAGAGAGGAAAACTAAATATTTCTGCCCAATAACCCTATAAATATAGTCCTGTAGCCCATTTTCAGGATTCTCCAAAAATTTCCGGATCGATGAATATTACAGAATTTACAGAGTCAAGTCAGTTGTCAAAAGTCATTTCGGATCTCAATTTTGCAATTTAAGCATTTTCCTAAATCATCATAGCTGCTTCCATTGTCTATACTAGTCCCTTTATTTCCACCCTTTATCAAACCAATATGATAGAAAACGATTTTTCCATGTGAAAAATTAATCAAACAATTATATTTACCGAACGAGTTTCGGGAGATTATCAGTACAGCAATAAATTCAAAAAATGCTCCGCGCCTGGTAAAGTGGAAAACATCATTGGGACAATTTAACGTACAGTAGATAAACGAGCTCGTACAAAACGTTTTATCCAGAGCTTTTCCATCATCGATCGAATTCGGGGGAGTTTGCGCGTCTCGTTTTAAGGACCGAATGAATCGCAAGAAGCATTTATTCCCCACAAGAATCGTGAAAATATTTGACGTCAGTCGTGGATAAAATTTTGCGTCCGCAGTCTCGGGAAGATTCTCCCTTATATATATTTTCTTTTCATCCCCAATCGTGAGAACGGGGTCATTGAACTATTGAACGCGCGCGGGGAATAGTTGCGACGTTTCCCGCTCGGCGGCGCTGCTTGCGTTTCCCTGCTTTCCCGGCTGGCGCCACCGTCGCCTACAGCGGGGCTTTGGGAGGGGGGCGGGGGGATGACGCCGTTCCGCGCAGGCGTCCTCCCGCGCGTTTCCAGCCAATATGGCGCCGGCCGTGCGCCGTCACTGCCTACCCTCAAAAATAAACAACAATGAGGCTGTAACGTAACGTAAACAACGCGGACACAATTTGGAGGGGCGAGCGGGGGTTGAAACTCGAACCGGCTGACTATTGAATTTCAATGAAAACACGCGCCATTTGGGGTGTGCGTTTAACCAAAATGAACCTCCACGCTCTCGTGTCTCTTGTCCGTCAATAATGCAAGATCAGTAAACCCGGTCGAAAATATTCCTTTTCCTATCTGCGCTCTCTGTTCTTTCTCAACGCGCGGTCGTTTAAACCTCGTGGCGCTGCTCATTCGACGATGCAGATTTTTCAACACATGTTCTACGGTCAGGCTGAATTAGCCTGTGATCTACTCGAAATCGCGGGCCTTCTGGTTAGTGTAAATTTATCGGTACATTATTGTAATTTTTAAAACAAGCCATTCGATTTTTTTGGTCAAAGACTTTTCGTTATCTCCAGTTAATTCGAAATTTTGTAATTTAATAATTTCGTCTTCCAAAGAGCCTTTTTACAAGTATCAGTGATACTTTTTTAGATTAGAAAATAAAATGAGTAAGAGAAAGATTTTTGAAAAGCTTGATTTGCAAAAAAAAAAAATGACCGAAGTCCTTAGTGAGGGTGGCCAGTTTTTTGGAGAAAAAAACAATTTGTTTTCATTGAGAAATAAAATTTTGAACGAGTGAATTTTGAAAATTTTGAAATTTTGGGGGTCGAATTTTTGGCAATCTCCATTTCTTTACCTTTTAATCATAAGTTTCCTAATTATTTTCTATTATTCTATTTTTTTTTCTATAAAACGATTATTCGTGCAAAACTTTGAAAATGTGTGATTTATCGGTTAGTAGGAATCCAGTAAATAGTGGAGGGAATTCAATAGAATACAATTTTAAGAAATGAAATGATCGGTAAATGATTGTAATTTCTAAAACAAGCGATTGGATTTTTTTTGTCAAAGAAAGTGTGACGATTTTTCGTTGTCTCCAGTTAATTCAAAATTTCGTAATTTAATAATTTCGTCTATCAAAGAGCCTGTTTTTAAGTATCGGTGATACTTTTTTTAATTAGAAAATGCAATGAGTAAAAGATAGATTTTTGAAAAGCTTGATTTGAAAAAAAAAATGACCCAAGTCCTTAGTGAGGGTGGCGATTTTTTTGTAGAAAAAAAAACAATTTGTTTTCATTGAGAAACAAAATTTTCAACGAGTTGTCAGCGTCGAAATTTTGGCAATCTGTCCTCTTAATTAGAGGTTTCTTAATTTTTTGTCTATTATTCTATTTCTTTCTATAAAATAATGACCCGTGCAAAACTTTAAAAATATTAAATTCAGGATAAATTTAAATTCAAATATCAAAACAGGAAGAAATTCTATTTTTTTCTAACTACTCTCTCACAAATAGGTAATATATTTTCTAGTCCCTGCAACTCCAGTGATTTTTATCTGATCGACTTAAAATTTTTACTGAATATTTTTGCAAATTTATATTCTGAGAAATTGTCAAAATAATAGAATCCCATAATCGAGAATCAAAACTGGACCCAATTTTATCGTAGGGCTAATGAGCATGCAATTTTTTTTCAATTTAATTGCAAATTTTTGTTTACCCAAACGAATATAAATAGATTGACACTCTGAAAGGGTAAAATAAGTATTTATTATAAAATAAAAGAAATACGAAAAACATCAAGACAATAAAATTTGCAGTTTCGGTATATTATTAGGAATTGTTTTTACGACTAAAAAAAAAAAAATAAATAATAATAATAATAATAATAATAATAATAATGATGATAATAATAATAATAATATGTGATAGGAATGAATTGATAATTGAATGGCTCGAATTCATTGAAAGAAAAAAATTATTGGAATTGCGCCAACTCGTAAGCCGAAGTTAATTATTTAAGGTTGTTTAGAAGCAAATCGCGTTTAATGAGAAAATTCTGAAAATTTGGTATGTTTTTCAATGAAGTATTTAAGAGGTCGTATAAAAATTTCACGACGATTCGGAAACTCGTTATCGAATAATTGAGATTAACAAATTAAATAAAACAAAATGTAGTCTTATGGAAACTCATATAACTTTGCGATAAGTTTTTTTTTTGATCTCTCAATTTTTTAATATCCACAATATACTGAAAGCAACGGAAAGAAATCGAAGTTTATTGATAAATATTTTTTTCATTTGTTTAAAAAATTGTTTTCAACAAAACGTTAATTTCTTAATAACGAGCTTCCTAATCGTCGTGAAATTTTTACACGACCTCTCAAATACCTGATACAAAAACATACCAAATTTTCAGAATTTTCTCATTGTTTGTTATTTTAACCCTTAAGGAAGTTGAAGTAATGATGATAGAATTCTGAAAATTTGGTATGTTCTTACATGAAGTATGCAGGAGGTCGTGTAAAAATTTCACTACGGTTCAGAAGCTATTTATTGAACAATTAACATTCAAAGGTTTCATAGCTCGTAAACAACCTTAAGAGGAGGCTAAATATCATTTCTATTCAATCCCTACATTATCGACGTATCATCGTCGTCCAGTCTTTCTCCGACAACCGTGGATGAAAATTAATTAGATTTTGACGATTAAGAGGGGGATAAATCAATTAACAATTAATTGTCAATTGAGAGGCTGAAATGCGTTACAGCTAATGCCAACGAACTCATTCGAACCCCCTAACTATTATAGGTTACTCGTCAGAATCCATGGTGCTGCCCTCACTCGCACGTCTGCGAACTACATTTCGCCATTTCGTTTTTCAATAAAACTACAATTTATCGATATTTATCTCTTGATGCGCCATCCAAACTTACGGCGTGTCTTTTTGATAAAATAATGTCGAAAACGTCTCGATATCTGTATCGTGGCGTTCTTCATGGAGCCTCACTCTTGGTTTTACCGGAAATGCAGTAAAAGTTTAATAATTTAAGTTTTTCAATTACAGTTTCTTGGTGGTAAATGAATCTGTAAATTTTTTTTTTGTTTTTCGAAAAAAATTTAGTGAGGCTCAATTCCCGCCATTGTTCCGATGATGTTGTTAAAATTCAATTCAATTCCATCCATTTGTATAAGAGCAAGTTTGGATGGCAATTTCGAGGTGTTAGTGTCGCTATTTAGCCTCCTCTTAAGGAGGTTCTATCGTTTCTCATGCGTTAGATAAATTCCAAGTTTAATCGTTTAAAATTCGTATGAACCTTCTTAACAATCATACTCAACTGTGGATAAAATTTGAAAAAGTTTGAACGTCTAGCAATCGAGTTATTTGTTGTAAAATGTCTTTATTCGTCACTTCCCATAAGACCTTATGTTAAAGTTGCGATTTTAAATACGGAATATCTCGATTACCAGACGATGAAACCTTCTCAAATTTTTCACACATTATAATACGACGCTCAAGATGATTCACGCAAAATTTCAAAAAATTGTCTTGAAAAAATTATATCTGATGATTTTGCCGTTACTTTGTATAAACCATTATGATTGTGACGATGATAGAACCTCCTTAATTCGGATAGTTGTACTTTCAAATTTGATGTCAAAATGTATCGAAAAGCATCGGGAGGTCGAAAAAATGCACATTTCCAGATATATCGTTAATTTACGGTTAATGTTATTAAAGGGACGACAAATATGATGTTTCCTGTTACAAACCAGAACTTGGCCACTTCTGCAGCATTGTTTCACTCAACTCTCGTGTCACGTTTTTAACAACGCAAATTCATTTATTATTTACAGCTTTACGACCGAATTTCCAGTCGGGTGCCAACGCCAACGCGAGCACCCCAAACCGACGCTGTTCAACGTGCCCGGGAAGTTGAGGATGTCCTGCGGGAGAGCGAATTATCGACATACAGAAACGTCGATCGGGCGGATCTTCGTGAACTTCAGGAACTCCTCGGACAGCCACATTTCAAGGTCAGTGCATTTATGGCACAAAAATCTGAAAGACTCTGGTACAATAATCACTAGGGGGAAATCCCCCAGTACCGAACAGTTCAGGTTATTCATTGATAAAACTATTATACATATAAGAATTTCGATTTTAAAAACTAAAAAAATTTTGAATTTAATATATTAGGTGTACAAATAAGTTTCCGCGGTTTGTCAAAAGATGGCCCCACCAGAAGGTTATGGAGAAATTGTCAGATGTAAAACGTAATATCCCAAGTTTCGTCATCCGGCAACACCATAACCTTAAAGTACTAGTGATTCCGTATCAGCATCACGTAATTTTTTTTGTGCAAAAATGTCAAGTTTTGTGCCGAATAAGCATCATTTGCGGAAACTTTTGCTTTACTTCTTTAATTTGAAAAAATCTGCAGCTGAGGCGCATCGATTGCTTTTAGAAGCATATGGTGAAGCTGCTTTAAGTGAGAGAAGTTGTCAGGAATGGTTTCAAAAGTTTAAGAACGGTGAGTTTGACGTGAAGGACAAAGAACGGACAACGGAACGGAACGGACAAAGAACCTGCGAAACCATTACTGGAGCTCTCTACCGAACACAATTGATGAGATTGAGTCCGGCACTTAAGGAAAAACGCGCCCATTACTACTCCAGACACGACAAAATTATTCTTTTACACGATAATGCTCGTCCACATGTTGCGGCGCCGGTAAAAACATACTTGGAAACACTCAACTGGGAAGTTTTACCCCACCCGCCGTATTCACCAGACTTAGCCCCTTCCGATTATCACCTGTTCCGGTCGATGGCACATGGTCTGTCTGAGCAGCGCTTCACATCATATGAAGACACCAAAAATTGGGTAGATTTGTGGATAGCGTCAAAAGATGAAGAGTTTTTTCGACGGGGTATCCGAATGTTGCCAGAAAGATGGGGAAAAGTAGTGGCAAATGATAGAAAATACTTTGAATAAAACGTAATGTACTGTTCCTTCACAATAAATTCCCAATTTTTTATAAAAAACCGCGGAAACTTATTTGTACACCTAATATTATAATATTATAATCGTACTGTTAAAAACGTGATTTTTTATAGCCAGTTAGGTACTTCGGCCTCGTGGCTTCTAAGAAATGCTAATTTTCGAATAAAGGATTAGCTTTATTTATCGCATTTTTAATTATAAAGAAAATTTATTAAAGATGTAAATTTTTTATATTTTTTGGGGTAATGGATGCATTTGCATATGAAACTGAGTAGACTCAACGTTAATTGATAGTCAAAGGATATAAAGAGAAAAGTATGATAATAAATATTGATTAATTTACAATTATGAAAAGTTTTTTGACACGAAACGCCAACTATTAATTAGAATGATTGAATTAATTTTTTCTTACAAAACGATAAATTGTAAGAAAAAATTCCATTTCGAATGGCGTCGAATTGGTATTAATAAATTCTTGGTTGTTTTTTTCCTATCCGATTTGCTGTAATTTTGCCCAAAATTGCTTTTTTAGTTTAGGAACTTTGGAAAAATCAACGCCACAAAATTCGCTTGGGGTCGATTCACCATTCTCATCCGGCTAAACCCTTTCATTACGTATTTCCGAAAACAACTTCATAAAGCTCCCATTACGGATTTACTTTTCGGACAAACAATTCATTTGCAACAGTAAAGATACGTGGAAAAAAAAATGATCTGTGAGAACTGCTGAGATTCCCATTAATTTTTACAGTTTTCCCCATCAACAAGCGTTTCACTCTGTGAAACGTTATATTTCTGTTGTATCCGGTGAATTGTTTACACATTTCACATTGAAAAAATTATCCAGGGCCCGTGAAAAAATTACAGTGTACATTGTAAAAATTGACAAGAACGTAGTATATTTTGCGGTACGTTTTTTATTTTTCACTGAAAATACTGCAATTTCTAAAATAAATTAAAGTGTGGTGAAACGTTTCGATATTTCAATAAATTTCAATTTATTCAAATATTGCAATAAACCGTTATTTATCCTCGCTCAGGCTCATAAGCTACGAGAGCTTGTACTTGACTAATTAATCGTGAGATCAATTAACGAAGCGAATTTAGTTTAACCCCGCACCCATAAAGAGCACGAGCGTCACCGAAATGCAATGGTGATCTGTTAAAAAAATGTAGTCTTCAGTCCAAAGGACTGCTCGACCACAGAACGCGGGTGATGTTCCAACAATTGTATGTCAATCGAGGACGCCGACGTTGGTGATACATCGGACCTTATAGGTGCTCGGTGGCTCTCTCGCTGGCGCGAGGGAGCGTGCCGCCCGGCGCTATCTAGCGGATCTCGGGCGAAATGCCGAGATCGTGGCGCGCCGTAGGTCGTCCCGTCACAGTGCCACACTGTAAAAATTGAAATTGACGTTGCATATTTTGCGGCGCGCATTTGATCTTTCACTGGGAACACTGCAATTTCTAATTATGTGCTATAAACATTCTACAGACACCATTGTAAATTTTACAGTTCAAACACAGTGGATTTCGTCGTTTCTGCTTGTTATTTCTACTTTGTCATTTTTTTTTGCGGTAAACATTGCATTTTTTGTAGTATAATTCAGCATTTATAATGGTTTGAAAAGTAGAAACTACATTAAATCCATTAATTTATAATGGATTCCCAGTAAAACGCCTGAATTACAGTTCTGAATCGTATAGTCTGCATTGAATTCAGTAATTTTTTAAATATCACACATGAATTGTCACTGATCATTTTTTTCCGTGTACGTTTTTCGGAGACGAGTTTGGGTTTGAAACCTAATTGAACGTTTTAAACCTAAAGGTCATCATTTTTCAAAGGCTCTATCAGCAAACAACGAGAAATATCAGGACGATGTGAAAGGGAAGCTGTTTCCTGTCAATTGACGTGTTAAAACGTAAATCTGTGATCAGTCACTCGCTGACTGACTTGATAGATTCTGTCCATTCCCACGAGAAATTCCTGGTGCATATAATAGATATGGTTGGCAATTTATCCCTCGTCTTTGGTTATCACGAATCGTGTTCGCACCTAACCGGTTCACCTTCGTCGTGGAGGTTGCGTAATTGGTTGCCCTTTGTCAAGGGAATATTCGTCGGCGATCCGTTCCTCGTAGGATGTACAAATGCGAAACCCGGTGACCCACTTCTCCTAATAACCGAGCTTTACTGCATCAGAACGTCTCCGGAGTGTGATCGTTCAAAATTTGAGGAGCAAGAGAGACGAAGAAACAGAGAACATTGCGGAAGCGATCCTTCTCTCAGGTGGCCCAATTAAGTCACAATCATTAATTTAGGGACTGACTATAGAGTTTGGTCAGTGGCTATTTCGGAATACGGTTTAATTGAGAATAGCAAATAAGGACTGACGATGACGCGGTTTACTTCTGGCACGATTGAGCAGTGATTATAAAATCGCTCATTTATTCCCGAGTCCTTGTATGAAAATATCCTGTGACACAAATATTGATTGCCCAGATAATTGACAGCAGATTCATAAAAGTAAAAAAAATTTCTGACCTTTCTGACCTTTCCCGGTTTTCCAGAGCCCAGAAATAATTTTTCCCTAAACTGACCCATTGAATCGTCTTATTATGTGAGACTATTAAATGTGTCGAATCATAAATTAGATATTTGTACCTGCAAACAACAAAGTAAAACAAATAAAATCCCCACTATCGAAAGAAGCACATTCCATTTTAAGGAGTCCAGTGTGAAGACCGAAATTTCGAAGTATCTTCATTAATTTTTTTAAATAACAAAATAAAATGCGATCGTTTTTAAAATTTTTACATGTTGTTATTTGTATCTTGAAGAGTACAACAAAATTTTGGTTTACTTCATTTTACATGAATTTGTTTATGATTTTGTATGTCAAAGTGGAGTCCTCAAAAAAAAGGTGACTTGTTTCGGGGAGGCACGTAACCTTCTGTCGTAATCTGAAATAAAAAATCCAAAGAGATTATTGTTTTGTAGGCTTAATTGTAATGAATTGACCTATAATATGCATATTTTAAGAAAAAAAAAAGAAATGGCGGACTTGTGAACAAAAAGGTCTTCCAAATCGATTTTTTTTACATAAATTGTTTTCAAAAATTCATTTATTATTAAAAAATTGAATGTTTTAAGGGTTAGGTATTTAGCTATGTGTGTCTAAAATAACGGGTAAAATTTTCAGCCAAATCGGTTGAATAGCGTTTAGTCAGTGTTTCCCCGAAATTTTGGAAACGTAGTTTCGAGAAAAACGCGTTTAAAATTTTGACAACAGATCTTGTATAAAAAATTATACTTGCATTAATCAGCTATAGTAATTAGTCATAACCATAGTAATTAGTCAGCGTAGTAATTAGTCATTTGTAACAATAACTTATTAGTTAATTGCTCTCTTCTTTTGGTTATAACTTTAAAAATATTGTAAATTTCGGTCTCAAACTTTTAGAGTATATTTTTAAAATGTTTTTTTTTTGCGAAAAATGTAAAAAAAAAAATCGGATTTTTGAACCAGTTACAGTGGGCTACTACCTCAACATATTTTGCAGAGCTGTTAACACGGCAGAGCATTTCTTATATTATTCATCATTTAATCTCTTTTATGAATATTACATTTCCTATAGCAAAAATTATTTATTCTCAACGATGTCCATACGTCATTAACAAAAAGTGAAATTTGGCGAGGATTTCGAGTACTTCATGATAGAAAAAAAATTTGATAAATCAACAATACTGAAGATGGGAAATAGTATATTACGATACTCCGTGCGCAAAGTGGCACTTTGCGCACGGAGTGCAATAAAAATTGATTTCGAATGATCGTGCCAAAAAGTAATAAATTGTTTTTAAAAACATTAGAAAATTATCGGTAAGCTTTTTTTTTGTCATAGGAGATGAATTTGTTGATTTTTCTGAATACTTAAACGTTTTTTAAGAATTTCTTTGCTTCGAAATTCTTGTTTTCGCAAATTTGAATTTTTTTTCCAAGGTTCACAATAAAAAGTGGCAATTAGAGTCTGTTTTCAAATGTTTCTTTCAATATTTTTTTTTTATACCGCTGAAGTTTGCATCGTTGCAATGCAACTAAGATAAGTTTATTCAATTCATTTTCAGTGAAATTGGCGGATTGTTTGTGCATTTAATATACCAAGTCCTTGATAAATACAAAGGCCTCGAAATACATTTCAATGTTTTTACACGTTGAATACTTTTTGGGAAAAATGAATCTTAATAAATAATGAACTGTTTTCGTTACATTGAAACGATGCCAAATTTAGCATCATGTTTATTTACAGTTATTTACAGCTTCTCTGCGAATTCTCAAAATTAGATCCGGTTATTTCTGATATTAACTTGAAAACATTTGAAGAAAATTAAAACTCTTAACGAGTGGTTCATCTAATTTGTTAGCCCTATTATGTAAAAATGTCAAATGAAATCAAAATGTGAAAATCGGCAAGTTTCAACATTCGTACGTTTTAAAAAAATATTTATCTTAAGATCACACTTTCCATTAAACTCAAGTTGGAACTTAGGATCGAACTTAAGTTCCAAATTAGGATGAATCTTACGTTTAAACTTACAAATTATGATAACTTCATACTAAGATTCGAACTTTAGCGTGAACTTCGGATCGATCTTAAGTTCAAACTGAAATTTGGTTTGAAGTTTGATCTTAAGATCCATCTTGAGCTTGAACTTGAGTTCGATCGAACTTCTTTCATCGCCTCCCTCGACCGTGTTTTTTGACACTAGTTGTCAAAATAATTAAGCACGATCGAACTTAAGTTTAAGCTCAAGATGGAAGTTGAGTTCATACTTCAAACCAAATTTAAGTTTAAACTTAAGATCGATCTAAAGTTCGATATTAAGATCAAACTTTCCCTTGAACTCAAGTATGAACTTATAATAAACACTTAAGTTCAAGCTTAAGATTCATCTTAAATTAGAACTTAAATTCGATCTCGAGTTCCAACTTGAGTCCTATGGAAAGTTTGATCTTAAGTTTGGTTTTAAGATAGATCTATCCTAAAATTCGGGCCTTGGAAGCATTATTTTGGATTCTTATATTTTGGATTTTCGATATGATTAGTTTTGGTGAATGCGAAAAATTGAAATTTTCTGACTCGATCATTTGTTGCATCTCTTCTGGCGCAGTGAGACTTTTTTCCACATTCGAATCAACTTCAACGTAGGCAGTGTGCACCAAAGGTATCATGGCAATTGCACTTGTTGCACTTCGTATATCGACGCTCGTCTGTCTGAAAGTTTTTGTACTATGCGTATAGTCATGTGGTTTGTGAGGGTTTGTGTTGTTGTTGTTGTTGTTGTTGTTGTTGTTGTTGTTGTTGTTGTTGTGCGTGTATTGAGTCGTCTCAGTAACATCCACCGTCGTCGTTACCCATGTCGAGTCCCATGTGACCTCTTGCCTCGCAATGAAAGGAGGCTGCGGTTGTTTTCCAGTCTGTTGAAGAAAAAAAACAGTGACTGTTGTAAGGCGTCGCATTGCACAGGGACATTTTCACAAAGGGTAAATAACACAATTCCGCACGACACGGGTGAGAGAATTTTTGTACACGTGAAATATATTGTCCGTAGAATTGAAAATGTACGGCAATAGTTTTCAGCTACGCTGTAAGGTCGTTTATGTTTACATCCTGAATTCAATTTCGTCCTCGGTTATTATGAATCTTCAAAGCGAGGCTAAATACCGACATTATTCTGAAGCCCTACATTATCGACTCAAAATCGCTGTCCAAACTTTTTCCAATACCGGTGGATGAATATCAATTAAATTTATGAATTAATGATAAATGAATTGCAAAATGCAAATACGAGACATAAATCAACGTTTTCGTTAATTGCCACTGACTTGTCAAACAGTTTGGATAGAAGTCTGATGGAAGTAATGTTTATTTCATGGGAATTCAACACAGTGCTGCCCTCTTTCGGATTTTCGTGAACTTATCTTCGCCATTTTTTTTCGATAAAACACGAAATTTATCAACATTTATCTCGTGATTTGGATTCTAAACTTACGTCGCGGTTTTTTCATAAAATAATGTCAAAGATGTATCGATATTCGTACTTTGGTGTTGGTTATGGAGCCCCACTCTTGGTTTTAGCCGAAATGCCTTAAGAACATTGTAATTTAATATTTTCAATTACAGATTTTTGATGATAATCAGATCTGTAATTTTTTCTTTCGTTTTCCGAAAAAAATTTAGTGGGGCTCCATTTGTGCCATAATTCTGATGATACTGTCAAAATTTTATTGATTTTCATCCATTCGTGCCAGAGCAAGTTTGGAATCCATTTCCGAGGTGCTAATGTCGGTATTTAGCCTCCCCTTAAGAGAAGGCTAAATACCATTTTTATTCAATCCCTACATTATCGACGTATCATCGTCGTCCAGTCTTTCTCCGACAACCGTGGATGAAAATTAGTTACATTTTGACAATTAAGAGGGGGATAAATTAATTAACGATTAATTGTCAATTGAGAGGCTAAAATGCGTTACAGCTAATGCCAACGAACTCATTCGAGCTCCCTAAATATTATAGGTTAGTCATCAGAATTTTCAAAGCAAACTACTGATTCTTAACGCAGTTGCTCAATTTCTTACATAAAAAATATATGTAAAAATAAACTTTTCACAAATTTTATGATTGATATGTCAAGTTGAAGATTTCGAACGGTAGCTCAAATTTTATCAAATTTTTCCGAGTTCATTAACCCAACAAAAAAACGGCCGGACGCGAACGACCCAGGTCACAGACAGTGGGTGCCAAAAAAACGTTTACAGACAAAGAGTTGATTCTCTTTATTTTCGGAAATGGATATAGCTCGACGTGAATTATTTTGCACTAAGCCGATTTGATTTATCGTCAGTAGGGGATAAAGGACACACAAAAGTCCTTTGCCAGTCTCTGCGTGTTCCGGATAGCTTCAAACTTGCATCGCATTATAAAAGATAAAGTGGAAGCGAAAAAAGCATTCTCCGAGCACAATGGAAACGTCCAATGCATAAAACAAATATAAAAGGTAACCGTGCGGACGGCTACGTTGAAGCTGAATTCGATAAGGCCAGCTCTTACTCGCATGCTGTGTCATACTGAGGGACGGACGCTGGGACTCGATGTTACTCCCGCTCTAGTGGCTAATGGTGTTTGACTCGTACCCGGTCGTATCTACTAGACAGTAGTGCATTCACGAGTATGCCGACACACACACACCGACACACACACACACACACACACACACACACACACACACACACACACACACACACGCACGTACACCGACACACACACGCACGCACGTGCGCACACGCACACACACGCGCGCACACACACACACGCACACACACACACACACGCTCGCACGCCTGCACACGCACGCACACGCGCGCACACACACCCACACGCGCGCATGCACGCACACACACACACACACACACAGTGATGTGTTCGGTGCGGTTTGTACGGTTCGGCTGAGCTCAAAGCGGTGAGGCAGAGACACCACACTGGGCACCATGCAAATAGAGAGATCATATAAACAGCAGGGGATATCGCAGTTAAACGCTGCAACAGCAATGACAGGATATCTTTGTGCTCGTGGATGAAGAATTTTTGTACAAATGGCGATAAGTTTGTTTCGTAATTGCGGTAATGGAAATGTCCATAGAAAACTGTGCCGCCATTCAGGTTGTCAAAGAAATGTTCACTGCACCCCAACACTAACTCCTATCGTTTAACGAAGTCCGATGCAATTATCTTCACAGAAAAAAAATGGTTGGTCGGGACAACCAATTGATTATTAGTTGAGTATCGGTTACCGTAATCATCTGCCTCGTTGCAATAACCACCTAGCATTAGTTCCAGGTACTATTCATAGTTAGTTGACGTGACTAGTCAACACAACTGACTTGATTAGTCAGTCCAACTGATAAAATAGTATTCAAGAGGGTAAAGGATGGACAACGAATTTTATAGGCACTGTAGCCAATTATATGATCGTATCTGCAGATTTGTCAGTACCCCAAAAATCCGGCAGGTGGCTTCCTCTCGCACAAACGAACTTTCACCTTGACGCTTACAACCTTCCCAAGTTCGTCTTTGTTTGATATCCTTATTTTTTGGTATTGATGTTTAATACTTTGCGGCAAAACTCAAGATGGTCGAATCCGAAATGGATTCACATAAAAAAGGGTCTTTTTTCTTTTACCTTCTCTTGAAGAAAAGACGAAGCTTCACGAAATTGTAAACTTCATATGTGTAGCGACATTCAAAGATTGAAATGTTTAAAAATATTGTGTAGATATTAAACAAAAATTATAATGAACCACGAACAAAATAGTTGATGCAACCATTTCACTCGTGGTTGGCCTAACTAAAAAATTAGTTGGTCTGCCATTTGTAAACCAACCATATAAAAATCGTTGATCCAACAAATTTATTGTCTGGCGCTTAGAGCAGATAGTCGATTGAGTCAACTAATTTTTTTGTTACCACAGCTAAGACGTTTTTTCCGTGTTGATTAACTAGATATCAATTGCAAGACCCTCACTTAGTTTTGTTCTAGGATTTGCCACAACTGATGAAAACTTGAATTGATTGAATTACTGAACTTGACTTGACTTTTACTTATTATACTTGACTATATTTTTACTTTATATTCTACTTAATTTAACTTGACTTGACTCCAATTGATGATAAATCTCTATAACTCCAAGCTTAATTCCATGAAGTTAGTTAATGCTGCAACAGTATCGAAAAGATGTTTTTAAGTTGTGGATGACCGATTTTCATGCTAAATGCAATAAGTTCGTTTCGTATAATTTAGATAATGGAAGACCTAAGACCTCGATGATACATGCTGTTAATTGCTGTTAAGGGGGGGGGGGGGGGTAAGGTTAATTCGTCAGAAAAAAGACATGTTTTTGTGAATTTTTTGTGACGACACAGTTGAAATCTCTTTATTAAAACCAATAGCACATTAAAGTATGACATTTGAAGAATGTTGTGTAAAATTTTCACGAAGAAATATTTAAAAATACGGCAATGGCAGCAATTATTCGGACGTGTCTCGGAAAAAAGTAGAATTGCGGTGCCCCTCATAACTTGGTGCTGGATCATCTGAAATAAAAAATTCAAGGTTCATTCGTTAGATAATAGTTTTCCCCAGGTAACGCTGGGAGGGTTTTTTGAAATTTGAATTTTTCACTTTTTTGGAACACTTTGAAGGGAAAAACGCGATTTTTCGTGAAAAAAATCGGCTAATTTGTTATTGTAAAATAAAAATTATCAACAAATTTGAAAAAACTCTCCAGCGTTACCTCGTTAATTATGTACAAAAATGATGTTCAAAATTTCAAAAGGATCGGTGCAGTAGTTTTGAAGTTTTTAGGGGCACCGACTTTGAAAACGTGAGTTGTGGGAAAAACGCTTTAAAGTTTTGAACACTAAAAAATCTGGTATAAAACGTTTATAAGCAAATTTTATCGACTTACCTCCCACCGAATCATCAATGCCAGGTCCGTAAAGGATGTTGCTATCATCCATGATGTCTAAAGCACCTTTTTGCTCCTGTCTACGACGAATCCTGCCTTCTTTAGTTTGTCTCTCAGCTTTCTGCTCTGCTCGATTTATGCGTATGGCGTCAGTTGATTAAAATCCGACAGGTATAAAAATACTCGTAACTTCGTCAATTTTGCTCCAATCGACTTGAAATTTTGACACAATATTCTTAAAATATTAAGCATTCATTTAAAAAAATTGAAAAAAGGCAAAAAAAATTTTTTTAATACCTTCCCCCCCCCCCTTAATTGATTCCTTACTGTTAATTGATTCCTGATTCCGTTAAGTCCTTCTATCTATAGAAATGACTGCTGTAAATTCATATCCCGCCTTTATCGATCCATTTGGTGGCAATTGAGAACATTTGAAGCCTGCAATTTTGGCTGCTCGGGTTTGGAGAGCCCTTACCCAAGTAACTTTTACTTCAAGTTTCTTCAACAAAAAATTTTGTACGCCAGATGTCGAATTGGAAAGAGGGCACTGAAAGAAATGTATGATTAAAAAGTCCGAATAACATTTCTATGATTGTCACAACAACTGTTTTGTCCGTACAAACCATTTATTATTAACAATAGGAATAATAATTTACTGTTCGTATCAATATTTGAAGCATTACAGAAGGTAAATGGCAAGAGACAAATCGTTGCAGAAAATACGAAATTTTTGCACTGAGAAAAAAAAAATTTGCATCAACTAAATCGTTAGTCGCATACGCAAGACTAAATATTTAGTTGTACAATTCAACATTCTTTTGCCTGAATAATATTTTGGTCAACCGAAGCGCAGAATTATTCAAGAAACTAATTATTTAGTTAGACCAAATAAATATTCAGTCGCGACTAACGATTTAGTTCATTCAAAATTTTTTTTTCTCAGTGTACGTGCCCACTATTTGAATAATGGTTTGATAGCAACATTTTTAGATGTAACCATTTTTTTGTCTTCCCTGGTATCAAACATCGCCTCAATAGGTATCCAAAGTTGCTGTCACCAGAAAAATAAAGCAAAATTTTCCAAACGTCAAACGTTTTGAGGATGTATTGCCTATACAGTCCGAGCCAAAAATTGTATTTGATTGAAATTTCCGTACTTCGTGATACAATAAAAATCTGGAAAAATTCAGCAACATTCGGCTTGCCATAAACGACAATTATCAATAATAATATTGTCCAAAAGTTATTAAGCAATAATTATTCAACAATTTTTCGGTAAGGTTTTTTTGTCCTTGAACAAATCGAATACTTTGATTTTTCGGCATACGAATTTTTTCAGAATGTGCTCTCTATTTTGGAATTCCCGTTTTGAAATTTTTAGAATAACTGTATTTATGTATTTTTCGGCCAAGTGTCTTTGAAATTTTTCGAAGCCGACGATAAACATGTATACAAAAATATATACAAAATTGGCAATTTTTTGTTTGTATTTCAGAATGTTTTTTATAAAATTTCAAAATAGAGCGAAAGTTCTGAAGTAATTTATATGCGTTCAGAAAAATTACCGCATTCGATTTGTTTAAGAAAAAACACAACTTACCGAAAAATTGTTGAATAATTATTTGTTTAAGCAATTTATTAATAACTGGTGGGCAATGTTATTATTGATAATTGTTGTTTATGGCGTGTAAAATGTTGCTGATTTTTTTCAGATTTTTATTGTATCAAGAAGTACGGAAATTTTAATTAGATACCATTTTTGGCTGGGACTGTATAGGCAAGATATCCTTAAATCCTCAAGACAGTCCTAGAATTACCAGACGTTCATTATAATAATTTATAATAATTTATATTTATCATTTATAATAATTCATAATCATTTATAATAATCTTGCCATTCGTGTGACAACTTTGTCAGTTGACCACACGAAAACCAACTCTGCTTGTTCAACAAAACCTTTCCCAACTGTTTTTTCGAGCTGAATCCGAATTGCCGGAAACTCGGGTATTTCCACAGTAGAATTTCTAGCAAAGCCCCGATATAAAGACATGCAAAGGTATACGAATGCACATAACTGCAACGGTACTATAAGCCTGAGCTTAATCCCGTCCAAGCTTTGGGCTTTCTTTGTGAAATTATATACATACACATAAATATTAGGGTGGTCTTATTTAGGGCTCGGACGAATTTTTTATCAGACGCCCCCCAAATCGACTTCAAATAATTCAAAAACAGTCCCAATATTTTCAGATTGTTATCTAGACTCTCACCCTTCCCGAAAAGAGGGTAGATTTCCCCATTTGAAATACACGTATTTCGGCCATTTTCGCAGGATATATTTTAGGCTTAGTGTAATAATTTTTCAAAAAATCTGTAATTGCAAGATTTGAGTGTTCATTGGTGCTACTATTTGAGGAAAAATTCACATTATCATACGGGTCAATCTAGACGAATTGCAATTTGTCTAGATCGAGCCCGAAAAACGTGTATTTCAACTGGAGAAATCTACCCTCTGTTCTGGAGGGGTTGGAGTCTACATAAAAATCTAAGCGAATTTTAGGGTATTGTTTTTTCGGAGTCGATTTGGGGGGCGTCTGATAAAAAATTTGTCTGAACCCCAAATAAGGACCACCCTGGTAAATATATCTACATATTCATACCAACGGAAAAAACGAGAGGATTTTGTGCACAACAAAACGTCGTGGCAACGAGGGTAAAGGTTTTCCGCGCGGATACTCGCCTCTGGATTCGTCAGGTCGTCATAGGAGGGTTGTAGGGAGATTGGTAGGGAGGTTCCTAAGGGCTGTTCTACGAACATTTCTCTCTCCCTCTCGGTCTTACACGCACGCGAGATGTGTGCGGTGAAGCCTTCGGGATTCTGCGAGTGCGAGCGAGTCCGTTCGTTTTGGGGGTGGTTGGCGGTGCTATTGCGGGGGTGGCTCGGGATCGGCTGGGAAGGAAGTGACGTTGAGGGCGGCGAGGACAGAGCGTGGGGAATGGGGAGGGAAAACAGGGGTTGAATAGAGGGAACGAGGTTGGAGGGATGGCGGAAGGGTGCGGTGGGGTTGTGTGGAAATGGAGGATGGAAGGAGATGCCGCGGGCGCCAGGGTCCATGGACTAGTATGCCGCAGAACGTAGATCGCGAGCGACGCAACCCGCGAGAGAGTCGCGTCAGGTCGTCGTCGTCGTCGTCATCGTCATCGTCGTCGTCGTCGTCGTCGTCATTCTCTTCGTCGTCTCCGGCAGCTCCTTTCATTTTTATTCCCCACTCTTTTATTTTCACCCCCAACGGTCCACGACGCTCGGAGGTCCTCCAGTACCCACATTTCACTCCAGGTCGTCCTTCAAGTATAATCCTTGTGTGTCGTGGCGGGAAGAACGGAGACCTGCTGATATACACATATATGTACATCCATACATGTGTACATGTATATAAGTAGTAAAGCCCCTCTTTCCTGACACGTGTCGCCGGTCCCATTGGACGGAGGTCATGCGCGCACCTTCCCCTAGAATAAAAATACCGGTGTAACGTGAAAACAATACGGTTCCTCGGGACATAACGGACGATTAAAATGACAGCGATATCAATTACAACGATAACAATGGATGCCAGAATGACAAGAGGCAAGATAAAACATTCAACGTCAGATTTTCAAAAATCCTTGTATCACGAGGAACATTTGGTTTACCCGTTTCAACGGTTATAATTCAAACGTGCAACGTCGCAAAAGTGTGATTTTGTTTCTGGAATCATGTCCATCGCCAGTTCAACGTTATCCTCGTTAGTGCACTGTTGGAATATTGTTTATCCTTAAGGCGTTAAGGCCAATGGTGAGATTATGGGAATCAGAGATGAGACCATTTCTGGACTGTGGATGAGAAATGAGGATGTTTTTTTCGAAAACTTTTTGTAAATCTTCGGAAGACTCCACTGGCACTGTCGACACTGGCACTATCACCACTGACACTGTAAACACTGGCACTGTCAACATTGGCACTGTCAACACTGGCCCTGTCGATACTGACACTGCCAACACTGGCACTGTCAACAGTTGCACTGTCAACGCTGTCACTGTCAACACTGGCACTGTCACTGGCACTGTCAACAGGCACTGTCACAGCGCGGTTACGAAATATTATCCTCCATTGTCTGTAGCACTTGTCAATTGTACAATGGACATCGAACAATGGAATCAAAATAATTGCGCCACGCGTTCGATCTCGAACGAATCGTCGATGCTTTTACTATTTCACGTCGACAATCGCTGTGAGTGACAGGCATTTAAATTGAGTTCGGGCTGACAGCGAGGAATTTCCTTTTTTCTATCGCTCTCGTTGTCTTTAACGTCAAGTGGATAAATTGTTCATCAATTATTTCAACCGTGGCGGATGGAGAACAACAATGAGGGAATCTCTAGGTTGGAACGCGAGGTGCGCATTTTTTTTTTAAGGGGGAATTTGAGGCTCTTCGACAGTTTTGATCGATTTGACGTGACGAGACCGGCGCAAGGATTCCCAGGCCAAGGACCTTTTTCTTTCCCTCTCTCGGTTCAGTTTTTGTCGGACAATTGTGGATCTTTCTATTTTTTTTTTTTTTTATATTTAGGTTTCGTTGAATCTCCGCCGGTTGACCATCGCGGTCGCCACATTGGCTTTTGCCTCTCCTGAACGGTGCAAAAGCTCATTGCGCCTGTGCGCCAATGAGCTTTTGCACGTATCCAACGACGATTACACGGGCAACCCCCGCACTTGGTACACATTACTTTTTCGTATAGCTCGTCTCGGTCGTTGGCCTCGTTGAAGAGCGAGAGTCGGATAAAGAGGGAGAGAGATAAAAGCCAAATGCTCGGTGGACGTGCTTTTTTCATTAAGATCCTGGAATCTCGTTCCGCTTGCTTACCGACAGTTCTTCAGGGATTATCTTACCGTGAAATTGAAATAAGAAAAATTGAAATGTTCAGAATCAAAAAGTTTTTACTGGTAGGATTGACCTTTCGCGTGGATACCAACTTTCTGGGTCAGAAAAGGCATGTGGGCTGCAAATTTGCAATTGTTGACATGTTGCACGGAATTCAGGAAAGTATAAGTTAGGGGCAGTGATCGGCATCAATGATTAATGCATTAATATTTTTTACTTTTATCGTAATTACATTCGTCAATCCTTAATTGAGATTCCATAAATTTTGATTACATTATTAATCGTCAATCAGAATTGAGGATTATGCATTAACTGATTAATTGTTAATTCAGATAAAAATGGACTCGATTACTAAAATAATCAGTAATTGAGCATAGACAGAATGCATTATTCTATTAATCGGTTATAGCAAATGATTCAGTTGATCCATCAATCGTCAATTGACTTGAGTAATTACTTGATTACTGGACAAATGATTAATGACTATTGAAAGTTATTCGATTGCGCCATTAATCATCAATCAGAGGTAGCGGATTTTCGATTATTTTGGTCACTTGTAATCGGGTTCAAAAATTATTCATTACTAAATCAATCGGTAATTGAAAAAGCATGATTGTTGGTTATTTCCATTAATCCTCAATCGAAGTCAAGTTCGTTCAAATTACTTCATTAATTGTTAATCAAAATACGGAATTTCTTGATTATTCTATTAATTATTTGGGAAATTTTTTTTCACGACTTAACACACTGAGAGAAAAAATTACTAGAACCAATGAAATAAAGTTTTGAAGGCAAAAAATCATTTTTTTCATTATTTGCCAAAACATATTAGATTGGTTCCCTTATATATTTACTTGGTTCATTTTTTTCAGTCAATTCCATGAATTTCTGTTTCAATAAACGAATTTGCTTGAATCTAACAATATGTTATCAATTATATGTAATATATTGTTTGAATCAAGAACACATTTTATCATTCAAAACATACACGTATTTTAATACAGGAAGCACTGAGAAAAAAAATTTGTTGAATCAACAAAGTAATTAGTCCAATCAACACGAAAAATTATTGATTCAATCAAATGCGTGTTTATTAATTGTTGCTAAACATTTTATAAAAAATATATAGCCCTTGCCAAATCATTTTATATACATAGTTTAGTGACCCCAAAAAGAGATAAATAGAAAAAAGTCAAATCTGCACCAATTCTCCGATCTAATTTCTCTGTCCGACCGAGATTCGAACCCTCGACCCTACCTACCATCATACCTATCCTACCTAACTACCTAACACGCTACCTATTATGCTATCGACTACTATTATGCACTTGAAAAAAGTTAGGAGTTATGAAGATTCGAATATAAGAAAACATTTAAAAAACCAGTTTTTTAATTTTTAACAACTTATGTATACTATTAAAGTATACTATAGAAATGATAGTTCTTTGCTCGAAGGAAATAAAAATGTCATCATTCCAAACAAATATTCTATTGGAATAAAATAATGTGTTATTTATTTTACTATAGCTTTTTTTCAAATAATCACAATCAATTTTATATCTAATAAATATTGAAAATACTACAGAAATATTTTTAGACGTAAAATAATGATGAATTTATTGCAAAGAAATAATTTTGTTCGAAAAAAATAATTGAATATTGATGTCGTTCTTCAGATTCAAATAATCTCATGTTTATGATGCAATAAATCTAATTAATCCAATGAATGCAAATTTATTAAAATCTATTTAAATAAAGATATTTTTATAAGTAAAATAATGATGAATTTATTGCAAAGAAATAATTTTGTTCGGAAAAAATAATTTCGTTTTGAAGTCATTTTTAGATTCAGATAATCTCATGTTTATGATGCCATAAATAATTTTCTTCCAAAAAAATAATTTCGTATTGAAGTCGTTTTTTAAGATTCAAATAATCATCATTTTAGATTCAAATAATCTAATGTTTATGATGCGATAAATGTAATTAATATAATGAATAGAAATTCAATCAAATCTATTTAAATAAAAATATTTTTTGAAGTAAAATAATAATGACTTTATTGCAAGAAAATAATTTTTTCGAAAAAAATAATTTTGTATTGAATTCGTTTTTTAGATTCAAATAATCTCATGTTTATGATGCGATCAATGTAATTAATCAAATTAATACAAATTTAATCACATCTATCATGTATTTAATTGTTACTATTAAATAAGAGTTTAATACGATGGATTGATAGATTCGTGAAAATATTTTTAAAAATGAAGAGTGATTTTCTTGGTTCAACAAATAAATAATCGAATTAATACTTTCATTTAATAAATAAATTCATATTCTCAAATTCAGTAATTTTTTCTCTCAGTGCATGGATTTACGTGGACATTTCCAACATTACCATGTTGTAATTCGAAGAAGGATGATTTTTATGGTATCCATGCACTGTATTATTTTTCAACTTTTCTATGCAAAATAGAAAATACCATACCATACCATAAAAATAAAATACCATACCATGCCATAAAAGGTAATTTTTATGCACCCCAAATATCGGTTTCCGTGGGCGGAGGTATTTTTTTACTGTTTTACGTAAAAAAAAAACCTCTCACACGCAATACCGCGCATGGAGTGCATAATGTGCATTAATCGTATAATTTCTTATTCAATTAATCGTTAATAGAATAATCAAAAAATAATTAATGTCGATTACTGAATGGATATGTAATCGCCATTTTTTCACTTCAATTAATGATTGATTAAAATAATTTGTATTCATGGATCTTGATTAATAAATAATGGAATAATTGAAAGCTTTCTGATGAAGATTACTCATTGCTGAAATAATCCAACTTTTCAAAATTCTGATTGACAATTAACAAAGTAATCGCTAAATTTTCATTTTCAATTACCTATTCACGAAATAGTTAAAAAAAAAGTATAAATATGATTACCAGTTGCTAGAATAATTGGTCAATCGGCCTCTCTGATTAATGATTGATTGAGTAATTAATAATCGTTGAATAATGATTAATCATTAACCGAAAAATTGGGCTTTACGACGACGAATTACCAATTACTCAAGTAATTATCAACGAATTATTGAGGTTATTAAATCTATAATTAATCACGAAATTCTTCCCTGGAATTATGAATTGATCACTTAATTGAATAATCATAATTTCAAATTATAATTTTGCAAATTATGGAAGAAAGAAAGAATTCATTACAAATTATGGAAGAAAAAGTGTTCATTGTAAGTGTTAATAGGAGAGAAAAATACTATTATGCATTTAAATAATTGTTTTTTTTTCAGGGGGGCTCCGCCCCCCGAACCCCCCGCAGGGGCTTCGCCCCTTGACCCCACGGGGGCTTCGCCCCTGGACCCCATTGCGGTTTCCTTTTCTTTATTTCTGCATATTAGATACACTTCTTACAAAAAATATGCGATACACGTGAGGCAAAGCGAAAATTATCCGCTGCGGCTCGAAATTGTCGCATGAGCCGCAGCGTATAATGGTCGCTTTGCCTCACTCGTATCCGAATAAACTATTACAACATCATTGTTTCATCCTTCGACAGAAAAAAAGAAAATTGTGAAAAATTCAATTTTTCATTTTCATTTCAAACATCCGCCATTCTTTTATCGATCTTGCATTAACGGTGGTAAATTGTTGTGTAAAAAACCTTCCTCTGTAAATAGCTTTTTAATTTTTTTGTTTCAGACTTGCCAATCCTGAGATTAACTATCTGCTATGAGACTAGATATTTTTGACTCTGGCGCCTCCTATAAATTATTCAAAAAATCAAAATAAAAAGAATTTTTTTTTTTGTATTTTCGAAGGACGAAACAATGTTGTAAAAATAGTTTCATAATATCTGATAAAGGAGCTAAGAAGAAAAAACTTAAAAACTTGCTTTTTTTGCCTTCGAAAGTAGATAGTACCTTAAAAATGTAAAAATTAATTTTGAAATTTAAAAATTCAGATATCGCACAATTCTTTTATGCGTACATTGTTTGTCAAAAAATAAATTTGTTTGACTGTCCTCCGTGAAATTTTTTTTTTAACTAGTTGTCGATGTTAAAATCGCGATTTCAATTCTTCAATCTTCAATAATATGAATATTTTTCAAATTTTCGTACCATTCGGGTATAAAAAGGAGAAATCTTTAGTAACCAATGAATCATACGAAAACTTAGGAATATGTTCCAGCAGTTACTAGTCAAAAGTCCAAGTGCAAAATTTTGTTCTTAAAACTCTTGTACTAAAAACTGTCGCAAATCTCTCAGTTTTCGGGGGGGGGGGGGGGGGGGTCGAAGAGTCGACTAACCAATATTTCGAATGGCCGGAATCCCGAATTTCACGATAACGAGCGTTCGAATAACGAAGCGCCGAAATCCCGAACGCCAGAAATGCGAAAGCGGAAATCGCCGCCCGATGCGTAAGACAGAGAGAGATGCGCCTCCTCTCTCTCTTACGCATGGGGCGGCTCTTTCGACTTTCTCTTTTCTGGCGATCGGGATTTCGGCGCTTCGTTATTCTAACGCTCGTAATCGGAAAATTCGGGATTTCGGCCGTTCGAAATATTGGTTAGTCGACTCTTCGACCCCCACCCAGTTTTCGCATGAATTATTGTTCAATTGAAAAAGAGAAGATAATAAAAGTAAAGTAACGATAAATGTATTGTTAAAGACGAAAAATCGAGGCTGCAAAAAATTTCGACATTGATAACTAATTCTATAAATAATAGCCAATTTCGACAAAAACTTTTGCTTCGCTCCAAAAAATTTTCGGACTAAAGCGCATTTAGTACTATCGAACTTTTGAAATGGTTGAAAACGCTATTTTTTGTCAAATTTCAATGTTGATGTGGCAGGACTGAAAAAAATAAAATACTAGAAACAAATAAAAATTTCAATATACCACGTTTTTAAAACGTGTGTATTACGTGCAAAAATATTTAAAAATTAATATATTGATATTTTGTTATGAATATACTAATATATTGTTATTGATATATTAATATAGTGTTATCATTGTTGTAAAAGAATATGAGATCCAGATATAATCAAATTTTCTTTAATTCTGAAAAAATAATATTTCTCCTCACTGTTACATCGCTTTCCACGTGTCAATTTTCCTCGTATGCGAGGATGGAAAATTATGAAATAATTTTCATTCCTTATTGATTAAATGAAAGAGGAATGTGACAAAGACAAGTTCAAGGGAAATTTCGATCGTTAGCGCTTGGAAATCTTTTTCCAATTTCACATCGTTATCGTGCTCCTTGCGCCACAAAAATCGTAAAAAAAAAAAAGTAACGATATACAGTACACTTGACGCAGTTAACAGCTAGTTTATTTCGCCCTCTTCTCGTTTCGAGCAATACATCGACGAACGATTTTTCCATAGACCAACTGTGACGACGGTTCTGTGACGCTTCGTTGGGTCGTTCATTTTTTTTTTTTTTTTTTTTTTTTTTCTTAACTTCATTACTTTTCCATCCCACTTTTTTCACCGTCGCTGCAGTGGGTTTCTCGTTTTTTTTTCCATTCCTTTTTCACGAATCACGTTCAATCGCGTAACGAAATTATCTTTTCGCGTTTCGTCGAGGGTTTTTACGCGACGATCGAAAATTGTATACCGACGAATCTTGGCGAGGGTGAGTTGCATGCTGATAAGTTTCGTCCCGGATACTCCGAAGGTCCTTTCGTGGCAGACCTTCGTCTCTCTTTCTCTGTCTATTTTCCGTTCGAGAACGAAAACCAATAATTTGACACGATTTTCACCGATGCAGACTTTCGTTCTTTATTTTACATGCATTTATATGCGACGAAATTTCAGCATCGAGGAGGCTGAAAGAAAAATTCGCAGAATTCTCGGGTGGCCATTTTTGAATGGAAAAAAATTTAGGAATATCGATGAAGATCTAAATTCAAATGCACAGCATTTTTTTTAAGGCGGTATTCTTGTCCAGAGACATATATTTTGAACGTTTTGTCGAGCTCGATAAAAAAAAAATTTTACTATTCTTTTTTTACAATATATTTTTCAATATTTTGACAATATACAAAAAAAAAATTTGAGACAAGAAAATGAAAATAAAATAAGTTGAGGGTAAAAAAAGGGTGTGCTAGCTGAAACAATTGCAACCTTTCTTGTCATCCGATACAAAATTCAAAAAAAGATTCCTCATTTAGTAAGAATAACGTTATAGCCCTTACCTCAGAGAAAAGAGGATAAAAAAATGGCAGCTCTCTGAACAAAAGTTTGAAGTCTGAAGTTATTAGTTTTGACCTGACAAATTTGTTAGTAAAAAAAAATCATATTTCCATTTTTTTAAAATATGTCAGCCATCTTAACGCTGCCATTTGGGATTTTAGACCGAAAAACATTTTTTCAAACGTCCCCCTTTGAACCCTAAAAGTTTAATTCTACTCAATTTTTGATCGGAGCAGTATTTTTCGAGATCAATCAGTTGTAAGATTGAAGTGGGACACCCTGTATATTGAAGATTGGTGGTATTGAAGTTATAACTAAAATAGTTAGAACTCCGTAAATTATTGGAATTCAAACATTTCCCTTTGAGGATATATTCTCAAAGGTCTAAACTTTAAGAATATGAAAAAAAAAACAAAATTGATTTTTCCAAAATTCTAGACCAGAATATCGCCTTAAGGCCAAAAGAAGCAAATTTTCAGGATTTTTTTTTCTCAACTCCTTTATGAGATATAGCTGACAACTATAACTATAAGTCAAACTATTTTTACAACAAGGTTTCATCCTTCGAAAATACAAAAAAAAAAAATTTTTATTTTGATTCTTAGAATAATTGATAGAAGGTGCCAAAGTAAAAAAAGTCTTGTCCCATGGCGACAGTTAATCTCAAGATTGGCAAGTCTGAAACAAAACAAAAAAAAGCATTTTAAAGAGAAAGGTATCTTGCACAACAATTTACCATCGTTAATAAAAAATCGATTCAAAAAAATGGCGGATGTATGAAGAAATTGAGAAAAATTCAATTTTTCATTTTCATTTGAAACATCCGCCATTCTTTTTTCGATTTTTCATTAACAGCGGTAAATTGTTGAGTAAGAAACCTTCCTCTTTAAAATGCGCCTTCTATAAATTATTCAAAAAATTAAAATAATTTTTTTTTTGTTTTTTAGGAAGGATAAAACAATGTTGCATAAACAGTTTTACAGTCATATTTGATAATGGAGCTGAGAGAAAAAATTAAAAAAATTTGTTTTTTTTTGGCTTTTCAAGTAGATTAGTACCAGAGTTGTAAATAATGCATTACTTTGATAATGCATTACTGTATTTATTACCCATTACACTGCATAATGTGAAATGGATAAGTGTACCATTACAAAATACAAAAGTAATGTGTAATGAATGCGTGTACCATTGCAAATAAAAAAAGTAATATGTAATGGATACACGTGCCATTACAAATAAAAAAAAGTAATATGTAATGGATGCGTGTTCCATTACAAATACAAAAAGTGATGTGTAATGGATGCATCTGCCATTACAAATAAAAATGTAATTTGCAGTGGAGGATTTACAAATGGAAAAATTGCTGTGCTCGTATTAGAAACTTGCACATTGTTGTCTTATTATTTTATTTCGCTCACTAAAAGGTCATCCGAATTATCACAAATGATCCATAAAGTTCAAAAATAGAAACAAAAAAAACAGACAATTCATCCTCAAATATGAAGTACGAAAATGTACTCAACCCCAAAAATTATCTAACTTTATATTGAACTTGCTTTCACACGCTGTTACCCATAATTATAAGCAATCTAATAAAAATTACAAGTTACTGATACAAAATCAATCGCTTCATTGAATCCTAAATAATGTGCATGTTCTCTTTTCTTTTAACTTTATGGATAATTGTGGATGAACTTTTAGTGAGCGAAATGAAATAATGAGACAGCAATGTGCAAGTTTCTAATACGAGCATGGCAATTTTTGTATTTGTAATGGAATATTTTCCACTGCAAATTACTTTTTTTCAAAATTGTAATTTGTGATGGGACGTGCATACATTATACATTACTTTTTTATTTCTGATGGAACACGCATCTATTACACATTCCTTTTGCTTCCTCATAAAGGAAGCTTTGTTTTCGTGAAAAAATTTTTTTTTGCGATTTTTATGCCAATATGTTCAAAACGTCCTGAAACATTGAAAAATCATATTTAGAAAAAATGTCCGGATGGATGTGTATATGTGTGTATTGTGTGTGTGTCTGTGTGTGTGTGTGTCTGTGTGTGTGTGTGCGTGTGTGTGTGTGTGTATGTGTGTGTGTGTGTGTATGTGTGTGTGTGTGTCTCCTGAGTTTCAGATGTAAATAATTAATAACTCGAAAACGCTTCGAGATATCAAGCTAAAATTTGACACACTTGTTGAGCACGAATTGCTCTTCATTATGAAAAAAAATTTGGTTCAATTATAACGGGTGTTCAGATTTTATCGACTTTTTTCGTTTTTGCGAGAATTGCGTAAACGCTCTAACCTCTGCAATTTTCAAGATATTGCACTCAAACTTTGTACACAATAAGTATAGCTATTGAGGTTGTTTAGTATTGAATTTGGCGAAAATCCATCAAGGGATTACAGTTTTATGAAATTTTGAATTTTTTTGAAAATAGCCTAACCGCTCTAACTTGTGCAATTTTTAAGACATTGTACTGAAACTTTGCACAGAGCTAATATAGCTATCGAGGTTGTTCGCTATTAAATTTGGAAAAAATCCATCCAGGGATTAAAATTTTATGAAATTTTTAATTTTTTGAAAAATAGCGTAAACGCTCTGACTTGTGCAATTTTTCAGATAATGCACTGAAACTTTACACAGAGCTAATATAGTTATCAAGGATGTTCGTTATTAAATTTGGCGAAAATCGATCAAATGATGAAATTTTTATCAATTTTTTAATTTTTATAAAAGAACCGTAAACGCTATAACTGTTGAAATTTTTTAGATATTGTAATGAAATTTTGTGAAGAGCCAGTATAGCTATATTAATGTTATTTGCTATCACAATTGGGGAAAATCGATCGAATTTGCTCATGGATTACTAATATTTTTCAATAGTTAACAAAGCTTCCTTTATGAGGAAGCAAAATCCGACCGCTACTGTGTGTTAAAGGAAGCTATGTGAACTATAGATAAAGATGAGGAAGCAATGTGCAAATTCCAATTTGTTTTTATTTGTAATGACAGATGCATCCATTACAAATTACTTTTTTATTTGTAATGGGACATGCATACATTACACATTACTTTTTTTATTTGTAATGGAACGCGCCTCCATTACACATTACTTTTTGATTTGTAATGGCACATGCATCCATTACACATTACTTTTTTTATTTGTAATGAGACATGCATCCATTACACATTACTTTTTTATTTGTAATGGGACATGCATACATTACACATTACTTTTTTTATTTGTAATGGAACGCGCATCCATCAAACATTACTTTTTGATTTGTAATGGCACATGCATCCATTACACATTACTTTCTTTATTTGTAATGGGACATGCATCCATTACACATTACTTTCTTTATTTGTAATGGGAAATGCATCCATTACACATTACTTTTTTTTATTTGTAATGGGGCATGCATCCATTACACATTACTTTTTTTTATTTGTAATGGAACGCGCATCCATAACACATTATTTTTTGATTTGTATTGGCACATGTATCCATTACACATTACTTTCTTTATTTGTAATGGGACATGCATCCATTACACATTACTTTCTTTATTTGTAATGGGACATGCATCCATTACACATTACTTTCTTTATTTGTAATGGGACATGCATCCATTACACATTACTTTCTTTATTTGTAATGGGAAATGCCTCCATTACACATTACTTTTTTTTATTTGTAATGGGGCATGCATCCATTCCACATTACTTTTTTTATTTGTAATGGAACGCGCATCCATAACACATTACTTTCTTTACTTGTAATGGGACATGCATCCATTACACATTACTTTCTTCATTTGTCGCTTCTCTTGGTATGGAATCGATGCGCCAACGAGACTCCATTGATGGTCGTAGTAAAAATATTCTCATAAACCTACATTCCAGTGGATATATGTGGGTGTATTAGGGAGGTTCGAAAAAAGTTGTTTTCCGATTGTGTACCTCATCCAGAGTACCTCATCTTCATTCCTTTTCCATAAAAAAATCGATCTTGCACGAACAAAGACTTGTTCAATTTTATTTTACTGTCGCATCAATGTTGACATTTCACAGAAACGACATTTTTGAGAAATTCGATATTCGGATCTTTCGGTACGTACATTTTTTATGAGAAATAAAAGTTCTCGTCAATCTCGAACCTTTTGAAATTTTTTAGAACGAGTCATTGATCTCAAAATTGTAATAACATCAATTTTGAATTTGTGTAAAACATTTTTATATCATTTGTTATTATTATTCAATTTCGCTGATGTATTTTTCAATTTTCTTCCACAATTCCGATCCTCCAATATTCATTACTTCGAATTCAAAGTCCAAAATTGTGTTTACAAAAAAATTGATAACGAACATCATCCGCTATTTTGCATGAATTATCCTCTGATAAAGATAAATTAAATAGTGGGAATAAATTCAAAGAAAAATCTATCGGCAGAAATTGAAAAATTAAGGTTTCGAAAAATTTCGGTGAAATAATTTTGTAAAAAAAAAAGGTGTTGAGTTCAGGTTTGACAAAGTTTATTTCGCAACAGATAATTTAGATGATTTTTTAGAAAAAATGCAACGAAAATGCATCGATTATAGCAACTCGTTCGAATCGTATCAATAATTACAAAACTGATCGTCGCTCACATTATAACTCGTTTAATTATAAGTTAACAGTTGAGAAGACATTTTATTGCACTCCGTGCGTAAAGTGACCACTTCTCGCACGCTTCGCTTCGCTGCGCGTGCGAGAAGCGGGCACTTTACGCACTCGTGCGATAAAATTTAGTACGATACTCGTGCGAGAAACTTTTTCTCAACTCGTGTGATTGCAGCATTCGCCTTCGGCTCATGCTGCAAACTCACACTCGTCGAGAAAAAGTTTCATCGCACTCGTATCGTAATGTACTATTATAGAGCGAAAAAGAGGAATTAAACTTTGTCGATGGCCATTCCCGAATAATTTCACTCGTTCGATTACAGCCTCTGGATTTCCAATTTAGAAGGTTCAATGTTAATAGGAAATAATCAATTTTTCGATATTTCTCGAATTCAATTATAGTTCATTCTTGGCTTCCGTTTTGCCACTTCAATTCGATAATTATATTAGCTTAGAAATTGGCTCGCGAGAATCCTGGAAATGTTCGTGAAATTTCCAATACTATTATCGGGCGTTCAATGAAAACTTTCAAATTCAAGGAAGAAGCTCCGATGCGGAAAATTACTCAGATCGGTAGTGATCTTGTTAAAATATTATTGAATTAATTTTTCGGGACAAAAAACATGATGGATCTGCGTGCGGATTTTTGAGTATTCGTTTCTCGAACGGAAATTGATCTCACGCGAAGGATATTGAATTTCCGCGTGCTGCATCATCGATGATGGGTTAGCGAGATTATATATGAGGCATTCCACGTCAAGTCAGCCACCCCATTTTATTGAAATCGCCAAAAATCGCATACAAATTTTTAGAAAGTAGTTCCAACTATCGAGAAAATTTGTGATTTTTTTCAGATTTTTAAATTTCATTTTTCAGCCGGAAAAAAATACAAAAAATTTGTTTGTCCCATTTTGTAACTCGAAAATTGTTCATCGTATGAAAAAAACGTTTAACATAAAATTTAGGATTTTCAACGTGCTTTTCACTGAATTTTTTTACAAACCTCCCCCGAAAGCTCTATATACCATTTTCGGAGCCAATAATCTTTTGATATTTTTTTTTCAGAATTGACATTTTTGATTCGTCTGTATTTCAAACAGTTTTTTACTTGATATATTTGCAGACTATAAAAAAAATTGGCGTAGTGGAGAATCCATTATTTCAAATGCCTTTTTATTGATACAATCTATCATTATAGAGTGATGTAACGAAATAGTGTAGATATTGATATTTTATCATTATTAATCGTAGACAGGGAAAAATAATAAAATAATCTTGTTTTGATACTGCGAAGACGATTCCAGGAACAAAGCAGTATCGTTGCTTCATTCCCAAAAATCATGCTCAAATCGAACTAAAAAAGTATTCATTGGCCATAAAAACGTCGGTGTATCCAAAGAGGGTGAATTAATTCTTTTTTGCAATCGAGAGACACGAGTAGCCTTTGACTTTAATTTGAATAGATTTTATCGGTGTACATGGGTCCATTAATAAAGTTTATTAAAATGTACAAAAAGATATTTAAAAAAATAAAAATGAAAAAAGTTTTAAAAAATTGAAAAAGTACAAAAAATAAACAAAAATGCAGGCTTTAGAAAATATCTATGAATAGTCTCAACCCTGTTAATGCACAGATAAATTCGTGTATTCATTGGGGATGAAAACGCATGGGAAGGAATGAATTCTCCACTAAACCAATTTTTTAATAGTTTGTAAATACATTAAGTGAAAGACTTTTAAGACTACAGACAAATCGAAGATGTCAATTGTGAAAAAAAAAAATCAATACATTATTTGCTCCGAAAATGGCATATAGAGCTTTTGGAGGAGTTCGTGAAAAATTTCAGTGAAAAGTACGTTGAAAATCCTAAATTTCATGTTGTACTTTTTTTCGTACGATGAATAATTTTCGAGTTACGAAATGAAACAAGAAATTTTTTTATATTTTTTTCGGCTAAAATGTGTAGTATAAAAATCTGAAAAAAATCAAGAATTTTGTTGACAGTTAGAACTACTTTATAAAAATTTGTGTACGATTTTTGGAGATTTCCAAAAATGGGGTGGCCGACTTGACGTGGAATGCCTCATATATAAGTCCGACGTTGCGTAGAAATATCAAGATTCGCATTGTGAGAAAGCGAAGATTGTGCGTGTGAAAATTCACTGATAAAACACTACTCGCAAAAATTAAGGGAGCAAGAAAAATTTTCAAATTTTTCGGTGATTTTTGACAGGCTGTATTTTAGTGAAAAATGGTCGTATCGAGGTAATAAAAAAAGGATTTTGAAACTCCAAGGTTTTAGTTTCCAGATATTTTCGTCAAAAACTTTCGAAGTTACGGTTCTTATGACATTTTAAGAAATGGCGCAAAAGGAAATTTTTGCAAATTTTTTACCTTTTTATTTTTAGTCCACGGGCTTGGAAATTTTTTTTCCGGCTAAACCAATACATGAACCAGGTAGCCTGTTTATCCAGCTTTAATTTCCTTCTTCTCTATTTCTTCTCCACGTTGATTTCTCGCGAAGATATTTGACCTTGAATAAAAAAGAATCCTTTTGTCTTTAACCACTGATATCTCACCAACTAATGATCGTACAGAAAATAATCGGGCAGTTTCGGAAACTGGAATAAATTTCCTACAAGATTGTTTAAAGATTTTTCGGGAAACAGATTTTCTTTCTACCCTTAATATTCAGTTGAAAAAAGTACAAAAAAGTGACTTTTTTTCTTGTTTTCGTAAATTGACTTCAGCTTTGCTAATATTAATGGGAAGGCTGATGTTTTCAGGAATTTTCATAGCTCAATGTACCCTCAATAACTCTGTAAGTTTGCAAATCGGTTTTTCCAGATCAGTTGATCAGAAAATTAAAAAAAAAAATTAAAAGAGCTTCACTCAAATACAGCATCACTTAAGGTTGTTTAGAAGCAAATCACGTTTAATGAGAAAGTTCTGAAAATTTGGGATGTTTTTCAATGAATTATTTAAGACGTCGTGTAAAAATTTCACGACGATTTGGAAGCTCATTATCGAATAATTAAGATTAACAATTTTAATAAAATTAAATGTACTCTTATGGAAACTGATATAACTTTGCGATGAGTTTTTTTTTTGACCTCTGAATTTTTTAATATCCAAAATATACTGAAAGCAACGGAAAGCCCGTAGTAAGAAAACTCCATTGAATCGCCAATGGCAACCAATGGTCCTCATACGACTCCATTGGACAATGAATGGGGACCCATTGAGATTTCCGCATTTTTCAATGGCGTATAGGAACGACCATTGATCAGTGAATGGATATCCATTGAAAAGTCACCATTGCCCAATGACGTCCATTGGACAGCAAATGCGGATGAACCGAATGATCACCATTACTCAATGATGCCCATTGGAAAGCAAATGCTGATGGACCGAGCCATCAGCATTACCCAATGGTGTCCATTGGAAGGCAAATGCTGATGAACGAAATGATCAGCTTTACCCAATGATGTCCATTGGGAAGTAAATGCGGATGCACTGAATGATCAGCATTGCCCAAAGATGTCCATTGGAAACCGCGTCACGTTAGTTCCGAGACTTGGCGCGAGATGTCGCAGGACGGCAACCCGCTGAACTTCCATACGGAGTATGCGAAGAGTATGCTTATCTAGACGAGTGTGAGCACGGAATATTAGCACAAGTCGGTGTCCGAAAAATCAATGCAAGGAGTTCTTGCCGACTGATGCCCATGGGATAATCCCTATTCCGTTTGTAATGGGGAAGTCAATCCTCATTGGAAAATCCCTATTCGATTTCAAATGGGGAATTGAATGGCGAAAATGTCCTTGGGCAATTGGGTATTCATCTCCATTGGTTATTTTGGCAATGGGGAATGAATGGCGATTTTTCAATGGTGACGAATGGGGTTTTTTACTATATGAAAGAATCTCCATTGATTATCGCCATTCATTCCCCATTGCCTACAAAAACCAACGGAGATGAATGCCAAATTGCCTATGGGGATTTTCTTCATTGAATCCCCATAGGATAATCCCCATTCCGTTTCAAATGGGGAAGTCAATCCTCATTGGAAAATCCTCATTCGATTTCACATGGGGAATTCAATGGCGAAAATCCCCTTAGGCAATTCGGCATTCATCTCCGTTGGTTATTTTGGCAATGGGGAATGAATGGGGATTTTTCAATGGCAACGAATGGAGACTTTTACTACGGGAGAAAACAAAGTTTATTGATAAATATTTTTTTGATCTGTTTAAAAAATTGTTTTTAACAAAACGTTAATTTCTTAATAACGAGCTTCCTAATCGTCGTGAAATTTTTACACGACCTCTCAAATACCTCATACAAAAACATACCAAATTTTCAGAATTTTCTCATTATTTTTTAATTTAACCCTTAAGGAGGTTGAAGTAATGATGATAGAATTCTGAAAATTTGGTATGTTCTTACATGAAGTATTCTGGAGGTCTTGTAAAAATTTCATTACGATTGAGAAGCTATTTATTGAACAATTAACATTCAAAGGTTTCATAGCTTCTAAACAACCTTAAATACAGCTTGTCAAAAATCACCGAAGAATTTGGAAATTTTTCTGGCTTCCTAAATTCTTGCGAGCAGTGTAATATCAATGATACAATTTTTCATGGTATAATTGTCCGACATAAAAAGGACCTGACGAGGCAATTCATTTTCTATTATAATACCCGAATTGGAATTGGAATTATCAGATTCCATCTAAAAATTAATTGATTAATTGATGAAAATTAACTCATTGATGAAAATTAGTTCATTGATACTCAGAATAAAAAGTCGACAAAATAATTGATATTTCTATTCGAAAACAGGAAGGATTTTTTCTCATATAAGTAGACCCAAAAACGGAACATTCCGAAATGTCTGAAAGGATTTCCGCACGAATAATGCACACGTTCACATGTCGGAGGATTCCTAAGCACATTCGAGCTTTAACTCAGTACAATCGGGGGTTTTGTAGTTTCGCGAGATACGTAACAGGCTCTACCTTCGGGCTTAACAAAAAAAAAACAGTCATAACAATAATAACGCATTTGTGGGAGTCTCGAGTTCTCCATCTTGTGGCGCATGCTGCAACTTTCCCCACTGCAGCTGGTGCTAACCGCGAAAATCCTTAAGCACATATCTACATATGGGGCATTCCACATCAAATCGCGTGGTCATTGGTCTGACCCCCTCGGATTTTTATGTCCAATGAATTGTAGATTTCGTTTGGTCCAAAATATGACCTCAAATTTTTAGAATTTTTTATTTCATTTTTTAGCGGGTTGCCCGAGTTAAAAAATCATTAAATTGAGAGAAAACATAAAGTGGGGCCTTATTCAAATTAATGCATTTTTTTACAGAAACTAGAGGGCTTAAAACAAATATTTTCGTAATAATTCGCTAATGGGCCAAAAATAATTACTATTTTTTTTTAAATTATAATTACTATTTTTTTTTAAATTTTTTCTTAATTATCCGTTTTATTTCAGGTCGTCGAGGCTAAGAAATTTTCGAAAAATATTGTCGTTTCACTCGTAAACCAAGAAAAAAAAGTAAAGTTTCAATAGAAAAATATTTTTGTTGATGTTATTCTCACTTCAAGAAACAATCAAAATAAGAAATTATAAAAAAAAAATTACTTAAAATACAAAAAAAATAGTAATTATTTTTGGTCCATTATCGAACTATGACAAAAATATCTGTTTTGGGTCCTAGTTTCTTTGAAAAAAATTTCATTCATTTAAAGAAGGCTCCTCTTTATGATTTTCCTCAATTTAATGATTGTTTAGCTCGGGCAACCACTAAAAAATGAAATAAAAATTTCTAAAAATTTGAGGTCATATTTTGGGCCAAACGAAACCCACAATTCATTGGACACCAAAATCCGAAGTGGTCAGGCCGATGACCGCGTGATTTGACGCGGAATGCCCCATATATAATATGTGTGTGCATCATACACACGTATCGCGAATTCGCGGTGAAGCAACTGCTCGTATGCTTATTCCATTCGCATGTGGATTGAAACTCTTTCATCGCGCATAACCAGAAATCTCACAGCCGCCCCCGCACAGATGCGAAAATAAGCGTGGGAAGGAGGGAAGAAATGTATTTATGATTCGAGCATCTCTCACTGGAGATGCTGATAATGCTAGCTCATTTCCTCCGAAAATTACCCAAAATCGTTCCTCAAAACCACTTTTCAAATATTCAAAAGGGTAGAAAAAGATCTTGAGATAAACGTAAATTCTGGTCTGAAGACATGCATTTTGAGCGTTTTGTCGAGCTCGATAAAACTAAAATAGTACATTACGATACGAGTGCGATGAAACTTTTTCTCGACGAGTGTGAGTTTGCAGCATGAGCCGAAGGCGAATGCTGTAATCACACGAGTTGAGAAAAAGTTTCTCGCACGAGTATCGTACAAAATTTAATCGCACGAGTGCGTAAAATGCCCGCTTCTCGTACGCGCAGCGAAGCGAAGCGTGCGAGAAGTGGTCACTTTACGCACGGAGTGCAATAAATGTTTTTACCATTCTTTTTTTTACAACACATTTATTAATATTTTGACAATAAACAAAAAAATCAAGAAATAAAATTAAATTTAAATAAATTATAAGCTGCTAAAGTTGGGGAAAAAAAAGAAGAAGCTCGTTGACACGATTGCAACCTTTCTAAACATCCGATACAAAATTTAAAAAAAAAAAATCTTCATTAGTAAGAATGTCGTTAGAGCTCGTACCAAGAGAAAACAGAAAAAAAATTATAAAATGGTGGCTCTTTGATCAAAAAAAGGGGTTTTTCGAATCTTTTTTCGTAGTTTTTAATTTGTTTACAATAGTAAAAAAAAAAAAAAATTGTGCAAAAGTGGTCGGGGCGATATAGAGTTATACATTGAAGATTGATAAAAAATTTGAAGTAAATCGGTTGAGTAGAACTTGAGATATCATGTCAGTAATGAAAAAATTAGTTTTGATAAAAACATCTACAATCAAATTTGCTCCGACGCGGTGAAACGAACGCTTCCTTATTTAAAATTGTGAAGAATTAGCAGTAAAAAAATAAAAACAACGTTAAAAAGTTATATTATATCGTTCTGTTAGATAATTTAGCGATTTTACACCAAAATAATGTTAAAAATATGAAATTATTAGTATCGAGGGATATACATTGTCAAAATACTCAGCAAACATTTCAAGACGATTAAAAGGCTCGTTATTAAAAAATCGTAATTCTAAAATTAAAAAAAAAAACATGGATTCTTGTGGGATGTAAAGCAATTACATATTATTTCAAAATAAAAAAAAATTAAGATTTTTCAATAAGAAGCTTTTTCGATCATTTTGAAATTTCTGCGAAGCATTTTGACAGTTAATATCCCTCGTCACCAACAATTTCATATTTTCGACATCATTTTGGTATATAACGACTGAACTACCTCAAATGTTCTTTTAAGGGGGTACTCTGGTCTAGAATTTTGAAATAAAAATTGAAATAAAACACGTCCCATTTTCTCGAGAGTAGGAGACATATTTGATGTTTATGATGATAAAAAAAGGATTTACCGGAGTGTGTGCTGTGATTATAGTTTTATTTTATCCCAAAAACTAAATGAACCTTCAATAAACCTACCTTAAGGATGTTGAGTCCCTATGAAATATTTTAATGTTAATTGTTCAATAAATAGCTTCTTAATCGACCTCCTGAATACTTCATGTAAAAACATATTAAATTTTCAGAATTCTATCATCATTACTTCAACCTCCTTAAGGGTTAAAATGAAAAATGATGAGAAAATTCTGAAAATTTGGTATGTTTTTGTATGAAGTATTTAAGAGGTCGTGTAAAAATTTCACGACGATTAGGAAGCTCGTTATTAAAATATTAACATTTTGTTGAGAATAATTTTTTAAACGAATAAAAAAAATATTTGTCAATAAACTTCCTTTTGTTTCCGTTGCTTTCAATAAAGTGTAGATATTAAAAAATTGAGAGGTAAAAAAAAACTTATCGCAAAGTTATATCAGTTTCCAAAACACTATATTTAATTTAATTTAATTTCTTAATGTTAATTGTTCGATAACGAGTTTCCTAATCGTCGTGAAATTTTTACACGACTTCTTAAATAATTTATCCAAAAACATACCAAATCTTCAGAATTTTCTCATCATTTGCGATTTGGGACTCAACATCCTTAAACCAATAAATTAAAAAATAGCAAGGGCTTGTAAGACTTCATTACACGCATTCCTTTTTGAGATTTTCAAATTCAATGGGCTTCTCAATAGTAATTCTGTGGTTGGATATTTAGGGAAATTTAAACAGAGAAATAAGTTACTGAGAAATAACGCAACAGCTTTCTAATCAAGAGTTTTTTAGTCAATTTTCGTTTGCACCATTTGACAAGCGTTGTAAAAAAAATCTTCTAAATTTTTTCAATCATTCTTTTGCACAATTAGGAAAATAACATCCCTCAAACAACATCACTGAAATTTCTCTGAAAATGAAGTCACGCTGATGCGGAATATTTCACTTGGATAAAGTTTTATTGGAATTATTTTGCTTCGAGTCCTCTTGAGATGTATAAAAAGTCAAGAGCTTTGAGAAAACTTTCGCCTCAAGATGGACGAGTGCCTCTGACCCTTTGAATCATATATATAAGGTACATTTGCCTCTGGAAGGAAAGGGAGTGGGCGTTGAGTGAGAAAATTGTCGCCAAGGTAATGTTTCCTCGACCCTGTCGTCACGTTGTCCCCAAAACATATACAGCACGTACAAAGTGCTGTACACTAGCTGTGTATCATCTGGATGCACGTGATTCTTGAATCCGACAACCGCAGTCGGACGTGATTCGTGCATCATCATCATCATCATCATCATAAAACCACGCGACAGTTACAGACTGCATCCTCAATGTACGAACTACTCCTTGATTTATTCTGTACATTCATTTACTGTTTTGGTTTTTATCACACCGAAAAAAAGGTTTAGTAATATCAACTACCCAGCTTAGATCACGGAAAATTCGTTTGAATCAATCGCCACATATTTGATTTGATAACCCCGTTGTTGAAATAATAAAACTGGTGTCGTTGTTTCGAATGTATACTCCCGTAGTAAAAAACTCCATTGAATCGCCAATGGCAACCAATGGTCCTCATACGACTCCATTGGACAATGAATGGGAACCCATTGAGATTTCCGCATTTGTCAATGGCGTACAGGGCTGACCATTGATCAGTGAATGGGTATCCATTGAACATCAAATGCGGATGAATCGAATGATCATCATTACTCAATGATGCTCATTGGAAAGCCAATGCGGATGAATCGAATGATCATCATTACTCAATGATGCTCATTGGAAAGCCAATGCGGATGTATCGAGCGATCAGCATTACCCAATGGTGTCCATGGGAAGGTAAATGCTGATGAACGAAATGATCCGCTTTACCCAATGATGTCCATTGGAAAGTCAATGCGGATGAACTGAAAGATCAGCATTTCCCACAGATGTTCATTGGAACCCAAATGCGGCTAACGATGAAATGATCAGCATTTACAAAGGATACCCATTGAATAATAAGTAACTACGAATTATACAATGATCAACATTTATCAATAATGTCACTTCATTGACGACTGATCGAATGATGAGCAGCATTCGTTAACGATGTTGCAATCCATATTCGAGGTTCAATGCAGAACAATTGAACCCATCGATCGATGAGAATTTTTCCGAATGCGATATTTCTCAAACGGCGGTGAATTAATAAAATTAAGTAAGAGTAGATGTCGCTGATTCTCATATATGAACCAAAAATTTTCTTCAATTGTAATAAATGCTGATGATTATATCGATGGTCAATCAGTTTAAAATATAATATAATATAATATATTTAAAAAAAATATATTATATACTCCTCATCAAGTGCGCGTACGTTTGGGATAAATGATTTTTAAAACCGTTTATTTTTAACATATACACATAATTTTATCAGTCCCTCTCAACTCGATTTGTGAGAGGAGAAACGTATATACTTTCATTATCAATCCTTATCTGAATACACTTACAATCTATTTTCTCAATTCTGAGCTTCAATAATTTCTATCAAATGTAATATATATATATACATATATATATATATATATATATATATGATTGCTATATGATTGCTATATATGATATATGATGTAATTATTGGTCGTTATGCTAATATTAGCATTATGATTAACCTTACTTACTGATAACTTACTTGATTATTTAACGCGTAATTCCATGAATATATAGCAATCATATGAAAGAATCTCCATTGATGATCCCATTTATTCCCCATTGCCCACAAAAACCAATAGAGGTGAATATGGCGAATTCACTAGGGAGATTGTCTCCATTGAATCCCCATGGGATAATCCCCATTCCGTTTCAAATGGGGAATTTAATGGCGAAAATGTCCTTAGAAAATTCGGCATTCATATCCATTGGTTTTGTGGGCAATGGGGAATGAGTGGTGAACAGCAATGGAGATTCTTTCGTATAGTAAAAACTCCATTCATCGCCATTGAAAAATCCCCATTCATTCCCCATTGCCAAAATAACCAATGGGGATGAATGCCGAATTGCCTAAGGGGATTGTCTCCATTGAATCCCCATTAGATAATCCCCATTCCGTTTCAAATGGGGAATTCAATGGCGAAAATCCCCTTAGGCAATTCGGCATTCATCTCCATTGGTTATTTTGGCAATGGGGAATGAATGGGGATTTTCCAATGGCGACGAATGGAGTTTTTTACTACGGGCTGCATTCACCGCAATTACAACATTGGATCAAAATGATTTCAAACGAGATTGATTCAACAACTTGTTTTCTCATTAAATGGAATATTTAGTCATTTACTGGAAGTAAATAAAATTGTTTCAACTGTATGTTTCGTCTCATCACCAAAATCTAGTTTTAATTTGAGCCACTCATCCAGTTAAGGATGTTGGGTCCCAAATTGAAAATGATGATAAAATATTGAAAATTTGATATGTCATTATGTACAACATTTGAAAGGTTGTGTAAAAATTTTACGACGATTAGGAAGCTGGTTACTGAGAAATTTGAATTAAAAAATTACACGTAGCCTTATTGAAACTGAAGTAAATTTGCAATTATTATTTTTTTTTGTGATAAAAAATGATGCCAAAAATACCACAAAAAATTGCACTCGAGGAAAAACATATAAGAAGCATTGTGTAATTTTTTCAAGACATTTAGGAAGCTCGTGTTCCAGTAAATAAATAATAAAAACACAGTACGTGGTTTTCACAGCAAGAAACAAGAAAATAGCGACACCGTTGCATAGACTGAAAGTAG
>OX333073.1:47338080-47365141 GCA_946863875.1 Alloplasta piceator
ATAGTAAATGCTTTCAGGTCGATCAAATTGTTTGATAAATTTGACTAAATATTTCCATGCGGCCACGACACATTTAGTCGATAGTACGTATAGTAACTACCACGATCTCGGCACTTCGCCTGAGATCCGCCAGGTGGCGGCGATCGGCGCGCGATCTCACGCCAGCGAGACAGCCACCGAGCTCCGATAAGTACCAGTGTATTACCAGCATCGAGCCCTCAATTAACTTCAAATTGATGGAACATTACCCGCGCTCTGTGCTCGCGCAGTTCTATGGACTAAAGACTACGTTTTTGAATGAAACCACCATTGCACTTTAGTGTGCAATGGTGCTCTTTGCGGGCGCAAAGATAAATACGTTAAATTTTCACTCAACTGTTTAATCTCACGACTAATTAGTTAAGTAAAAGCCCTCGTAGCTTGAAAAAATATTGCATATCATCAAATGTTTCGGTTGATTCAATTGAAATTTCCTAACTTTATATTGAATGCATTTTTTTCCGGTGAACAATATCTGAATTGCATGGAACATATAAACTGTTCATTCAACTAAACCATTTGGTTATGCAATCGCATATTGAGTGCATTTTACCAAATATAGAATCAAAACAATGTAATTTTCAATTGAACGGATTCTCTGCTTTGTTGGGTCAAGAATATATGTATTCATGGGAATGCAATTTTGGTTTCCATTTTGATCCACGTTTTGAGTTAACTGAATTACACATTTCGTTCGCCACCCGTAACCGCCGGGTTTAGTTAATTCAACCCAAATTTTTTTCACTTTACCAAACCTTTTTCTCGGTGCATTATTTCGTTTTCTTCAGAAAACAGATTTGTTGACTATTTTTCGCGTTTTTCATGCCAGATGCTTAAAATCTTCTAAAAAGTTGAGTTTATCAGCTGTTGAATCAAAATTTAATATTCGATGAAATGAGCTATCCCCTTTCACTCACTATAAATCTTTTTTAAATGGCAAAACAATCATCAATTTCATGGGGTATTTTTTTTTCCAAAATGTCTGTAAATGCTCCAACTTTTGTAATTTTGCAGTTATCCAGATTGTAATTCAGATAGTTGATAATAAAGTTAGTCGGGATTGAATTTAAAAAAAAGCGCTTTCGGAGGTTCGTTTTGAAAGTATGAATTTTTCAAGAAATATTTGTGAGAGCTTCGACCTTTGTAATTTTGCAACTATGAATCTCAATTTATTTCAACAAATGTCCGAAGTGACAAAAATTATTAGTATTGAATTTGGTGGAAATCGCTTGAGGGGTTTGAATGTGAAAAAATTGAATTTTCAAAAAATATTTTGAGTTTACTATGAATTTTTCTTTTTAAAAAAAATCTAAAATAGCAGCAACCCTGGATTTCCGAATTTTCAAATGGAAGCAGGCGGGTCATTCCATGTCAAATCGACCGATAGTTGGAATCGACCCCTTTCAATTTCGATGAAATTGAGTCAAAAATTTTATTTGATCATAAAACAAAGTTCTACCGAAGGAAAAAAATTATCAAAATTTTTTTCGAAAGTTTTATGCATAATTCAAAATTTTACCATTTTTTCAATTTTTCAAGTTGATTCTTTAAATATCTCGAAAACTATTATAGTTACGAAAAAATCGTTCTGGGTTCGTCTCGAAGAGTATACTTGGGGCTACGAAAAAAAATATTCCGAAAAAAAATTTGAAAAATGATGAATTTAGAGAATTTTGAATTTTTTTAATATCCTGAAAATCTATGATCAACATTAAATTCTTGGTATAATTTTTTTTATATAATACCTTGTACTAATCTTTAAAGATCCTGAACTTTTCAGAAAGGTGTTTTTTTTCAAAAATGTGAATTTTTAAATTTTGGTAATAAAGAAATCTTTTCTCTAAGTTAAGTAAAGTTGAGCATCAATCATGTAATTTTGTGCTTTTGAGCAGTACAAATTTCAATTAATGACATAAGAGTGTAAAAATACAAAAAATAATTGAATTTGCGTTTTTATTCATTTGGTAAATCGTTTTAAGCGTACACTTAATATACATGTATTATTATTAATTTCATGCTTAAAACGCTCTACCAAATAAATGAAAACACAAATTCAATTATGTTTTTCTTTTTACATTCTTATGTCATGAATTGAAATTATATGATCGCTCCATTTTTTGACCGTAAACATTTTTTTTTTTTTACCAAAGTTCAAAAATGCATATCTTTGAAAAAAAAAACGTAATTCTGAAAATTCCAGGATCTTTTAAGATCAGTACAAGGCATTATATAAAAAAAATTGAACGAAGAATTTAATGCTGATCGTGGACTTTCTCGATTTTTGAAAATTCAAAATTCTCCGAATTCATCATTTTACAACATTTTTTTCGGAATACTTTTCTTTCGTAACCTCACGTACACTTTTTGCGACGAATCCAGCAGGATTTTTTCGTAACTATAATAGTATTTGAGATATTTAAAAAATAAACTTGAAAAATTAAAAAAATTGTGAAATTTTGAATTTTGCATAACTTTCGAAAAAAAAAAATTAAATTTTTTTCCTTTGGTATAATTTTGTTTTATGATAAAAGAAAACTTCTGAGCAAATTTCATCGAAATCGAAAGGGGTTGCTTCCAACTATTGGTCGATTTGACATGGAATGACCCATCACATAGAAAGGGTAAATTTATGGCTTTGGACTGGTATAAATAAGCTATGAGAATCCCTGCATAAAAAATTTATCAACATTTTACGACTTTCCAATGATTTTGTTCAGCTTTTGAATCAAAGTGCACAGTACAACCTTAAGCTGGAACTTCCTGCCCTTCCTTATGAGGTGAAAGTTAGGTCGTTTGCGTCTGCCTTTCCAAAGGGTCTGGCATAAGAATATTAGAACACCTGGTGAACAAGAAGTGAGAAAGAAGTAGGGAGAGAGAGAGAGAGAGAGAGAGAGAGAGAGAGAGAGAGAGAGAGAGAGAGAGAGAGAGAGAGAGAGAGAGGGGGAGAGAGAGAGAGAGAGAGAGAGAGAGAGAGGGAGAGAGAGAGAGAGAGAGAGAGAGAGAGAGAGAGAGAGAGGGAGGGCTATAGATTTAGTAACGCGACTGAGTACTTTGACATGCTGCGCTGTAAGCTTCTGCCCTACTTTGGCGCTCTTCTCGGCGAAATCGCCAACTACTTAGGATAACAAATGTATGATTTTGAAGTCCTTCTCCTGCAAATGTTTCCCAAGTAACACTTGCAGTGCTCTCATGTTCTTAGCTCCTTCTGCCTGTATAGCAGTAAGACTCGCTACAAAGCTCCAAAATCAGAGATTTAAAATAATGATGACTTCCAATAAAACGGATAAACTATTTTTAAAGAGACTCTAAAATTTTCGTAGTAGATATTAGATAATGAAAATTGAATATCCGATGAAATTATCTATCCCCTTTCACTCAATGTAAATCTTTTTGAAATGGCAAAACAATCGTCAATTTCATGGGACATTTATATTTTAACAAAAAAAAAATACTATTAACGATTTATCACTATCATGTCCTTCTTCCCACGGAAATAAAAGTCTAACGTATAAGGTAAATGTCCCAATTATTGAACACTGGAAGTACCTATGTCCCTAATATTGAACAGGCATGTCCCAGTTATTGAACACTCTCGAGAATTCTTTTTCCGTTCTGAAAATATTATTTTGGGTACAATATTAAGAAATAAAAGCAAAATCAAACACTCTAATAATCTTTTATTAATCATATAAAAATACAAAAATATATATTTAGTCTTTTTGACAGTTTTTTGGTTCATTCGCATTTGGTTTATTTTTGCTTTTCAACTTGATCTTTATTTTATTTTTATTTTCAGCTACCTCATTTTTATGTTCTGTTTTTGTTTGATTTTGTCGTAGCTTTCTTGTTTTTCGACTGAAATATCGGAGAGCAAAAAATATTGAACATTACATTCGGATTTTTCGGTTACATTTAGGTTATATTCTCTTTTTACTTTTCTTTTTATGCTTATTGCACGAAAATACAAATAAAAAATATATTCGACGATCTTAGAGTTATTATTAAAAGAACAAAGGTAAGTTTATTCAGGAACTTACAGTTTTTGTTTGAATAAATCCGATTCACACGATCTGTCACGCGTTAACTGTCTCGATGTTTTGATGGGTTTAATGACGCCATCTTGGAGAATTCGAGTGTTCAATAATTGGGACTCACGGCATTTTCTATGTCCCAATGATCGAACACCGTATTTTTTAACAATTAATTAATTAAAAAAAAAAATTTAACATTGTTAGTTGTAAGAAATTGTTTAAGGAACCTGAAACGTCTTTACTTTTTGAGATGCAACAGTTTTTGAATTTTTTATGCCCTTACGCGTGAAGCGGCGCGTCTTAGCAAAATCGATAAGCAGTTACCATGAGGCGTCAAATCGGGTCACCGTTGCTGATTAAATAATTTTTTTCACTATTAATTAATGCTTTTTTTGCACAAGTAAGGTAACATTTCGATAGCCAAAAGTTCCATATATGTAATGAAATTTTTATAAATAAGTAAATGCATGCAGGTGAATGAGAAATAATAAAAATACAAGATAGTGTTAAATAATTGGGACCTGTTCAATAATTGGGACATTTACCTTACCGACAACATACCTCGAATATATTGAATTTTTTTATGTCGAAAAATAATTTGAGATATAGGGAAGGTGGGGCAAAATGGACACCAAAAGAAAATAACACAGCTAAAACACTACGCATAGTGCAAACGTGTTGCTTTTTATATGAACATACAGTTTTTATCGATAAGATTAAACGTCGAAAAAAGATCTTGGGGGTAAAAAGGACACCATAAAAATTTGGTTTAAAAAAAATTCAAGTAAACGAGGGAAAGCATTGGAAAAACTATATTCTTCACTTTCAGACCTTTCATTTAACATTAACATTTTTTTGCTTTAAGCGGTAAAACGATATAGAAGATGAATATCGTTATATTTTCAAAAATTTTTATCAAAAAGTGCACACAATAACGAACATTTGTAAAGAAAAAAGCTGATTTGGTCCATTTTTCGCAAAGTAACAAGCATTTGAAAAAACAATAATCGAATTTCCACAAAAAATCATATCTTGTAAATGTATGGGTAAAAAAATTTGAAAAAAATCAAGGAAAGTTCCATAAATAGGTACAATAATAGAAAAAAGTTTGAGCCAAATAAAAAAATACAACATGTAAAAGTGGTTGAGATGAACTGGAATACCTCATATACAGAGCACACTAGAAATTGTTTTTTACTTATCAATATTCAAAAAACTAATTATGTTTAATATATTTTTGCGTATTTTTTGTTCATGCACAGAAATTTCTATTCGCAATATTAATAAATTCCATTATATTCTTTATTTAAATAAATAAATGCAGGGTTAAAGGAATACAAAAATATCCGGGACTTCTGCATAGAATCGCATCTTGTTTCATTATTTTTATTAAATATGATATTCAAGTCAGATTGAATTTGAAATATATTCCAATTGCATTGTATCAAGATGAGTTTCATGAACGAAAAAATGGCGAGAATTTGTAAACTTTTTGAACGTCAAAGAAAATAAGCTTGGAGTTGGTATAATAAAACTACATTAAATTGAAAAAAAAAGTTGTCTTTGATCATGAAAAAAATGTAAGGAAAAATGTCCCCGCGATGAAACTGGTCTTAAAAATAGTTAAAATAGTCAAAGTTTCCTCGCAAATTGAAAAAAAAAATTAAACGTATGCCTTTCGAAAAAAACGCTTTTCTGCATGTGATGAAAAAAAATTGTTTTCAATTATGAACAAAATAGAAGGAAAAATCTGCTCACGATTAAACTAGCATTAAAAATGGTCGAAATAGTCAAAGTTTCATAGCAAATTTTTTGAAAAAAATTAAAAGTGTCCAACCTTTTTAAATCAACGCTTTTTTACTGATACTGAAAAAAGACCATTTTTAATAATGAATAAAATAGAAGAGAAAATATCCCCACGATGAAACTAGTCTTAAGAATAGTTAATATAATCAAAGTTTACTAGCAAATTTTTTGAAAAAAATTAAACGTGTCCCATCTTTTGAAAAAAAAACGTTTTTATGGAAGAGAAATGGCTTTAAATGATGACAAAAAATAAGGAAAAATCTGCCCAAGATCAGCCTAGCGTTAAAAATAGTTAAAAGAGTCAAAGTTTCTTAGCAAATTTTTTGAACAAAATTAAAAGGTCCGACCTTTTGAAATTAACATTTTTTTGCTGTAAGCGGTAAAACGTTATAAAAGATGAATATCGTTGAATTTTTTAATTTTTTTATAAAAAAGTGCACTCAAAAACGAACATTTGTAAAAAAAAAAAGCTTGATTTGGTTCATTTTTCGCAAAGTCACAAGCATTTGAAAAAACAATAATAGAATTTCAACAAAAAATCATATCTTGTAAATGCATGGGTAAAAAAATTTGAAAAAAATCAAGGAAAGTTCCATAAATAGGTACAATAATAGAAAAAAGTTTGAGCCAAATAAAAAAATACAACATGTAAAAGTGGTTGAGATGAGCTGGAATACCTCATATACAGAGCACACTAGAAATTGTTTTTTACTTATCAATATTCAAAAAAACTAATTATGTTTGATATATTTTTGCGTATTTTTTGTTCATGCACAGAAATTTCTATTTGCTATTTTAATAAATTCCATTATATTATTTATTCAAATAAATAAATGCAGGGTTAAGGGAATACAAATATATCCGGGACTTCTTGCATAGGATCGCATCTTGTTTCATTTTTATTAAATATGATATTCAAGTCAGATTGAATTTGAAATATATTCCAATTGCATTGTATCAAGATGAGTTTCATGAACGAAAAAATGGCGAGAATTTGTAAACTTTTTGAACGTCAAAGAAAATAAGCTTGGAGTTGCCATAATAAAACTACATTAAATTGAAAAAAAAAGTTGTCTTTAATCATGAAAAAAATGTAAGGAAAAATGTCCCCGCGATGAAACTGGTCTTAAAAATAATTAAAATAGTCAAAGTTTCCTCGCAAATTAAAAAAAAAAAATTAAACGTATGCCTTTTGAAAAAAACGCTTTTCTGCATGTGATGAAAAAAAATTGTTTTCAATTATGAACAAAATAGAAGGAAAAATCTGCTCACGATTAAACTAGCATTAAAAATGGTGGAAATAGTCAAAGTTTCATAGCAAATTTTTTGAAAAAAATGAAAAGTGTCCAACCTTTTTAAATCAACGCTTTTTTACTGATACTGAAAAAAGACCATTTTTAATAATGAATAAAATAGAAGAGAAAATATCCCCACGATGAAACTAGTCTTAAGAATAGTTAATATAATCGAAGTTTACTAGCAAATTTTTTGAAAAAAATTAAACGTGTCCCATCTTTTGAAAAAAAACGTTTTTTTGCTTGTAATGGAAGAGAAATGGTTTTAAATTATGAAAAAAAATATAAGGAAAAATCTGCCCAAGATCAGCCTAGCGTTAAAAATAGTTAAAAGAGTCAAAGTTTCTAAGCAAATTTTTTGAACAAAATTAAAAGGGTCCGATCTTTTGAAATTAACATTTTTTTGCAGTAAGCGGTAAGACGTTATAAAAGATGAATATCGTTGAATTTTTAAATTTTTTTATTAAAAAGTGCACTCAAAAGCGAACATTTGTAAAAAAAAAAAGCTTGATTTGGTCCATTTTTCGCAAAGTCACAAGCATTTGAAAAAAAAATAATCGAATTTCAACAAAAAATCATATCTTGTAAATGCATGGGTAAAAAAATTTGAAAAAAATCAAGGAAAGTTCCATAAATAGGTACAATAATAGAAAAAAGTTTGAGCAAAATAAAAAAATACAACATGTAAAAGTGGTTGAGATGAGCTGGAATACCTCATATCAGAGCACACTAGAAATTGTTTTTTACTTATCAATATTCAAAAAACCAATTATGTTTGATATATTTTTGCGTATTTTTTGTTCATGCACAGAAATTTCTATTTGCTATTTTAATAAATTCCATTATATTATTTATTCAAATAAATAAATGCAGGGTTAAAGGAATACAAAAATATCCGGGACTTCTTGCATAGGATCGCATCTTGTTTCATTTTTATTAAATATGATATTCAAGTCAGATTGAATTTGAAATATATTCCAATTGCATTGTATCAAGATGAGTCTCATGAACGAGAAAATTCACTCCCTCCTTTCTCGTGATGGAGATCATAAAACTGCTGCGACATTTTCTTCAACGTTGCGAGGACTTTTTTTTCCCCCGGTGCAATTGCATAATACGAATTATGATTCACGACCTCGTGGCGAGGAAAAATTTAGACGAAGTGGACACAAAGAATATTTTATCTCATAAGAAATATTTCAGTGAGGTTTTGCGAGCAAAACAAACAAGTATTTCTATTAAGGGCATTGTTTTCATTCCACTTCCGGAGTTGAATTACGTTGGAGCACAGAATATATTTAAAACTCGTACTATTTTCACCGCACGCCCCGTCAACACCAAAAATCTACAATGCAATCGTTGGATTATTACGCTCTAAAAATTTTCGTACGCTCGTTTTGCCGTATTTCTCCTGATACGAACCACCAAAGTTGTTTTAAAAGGGTTTGCCTTACGATGCTTGACTTTTCTTAATCAGTTCTAAAAATATTTTAGTGCAGAAACAATAAAAAAGTACTTTTCTTTAAATAATGGAACTTGGAAATTTGAGACATTTTTCCCAATAAGTCTATCTGAGATTTTTCAAAATGTAATTTAAAATATCATTTTTTAACATTTTTTTGAAGATTTGGAACTATATATTTGCGAAAACAAATCTCTTTTTATGAGGAAGCAAAACGAACTACTTAAGGCGTTATTCTGGTCTAGAGACATATTTTGAGTGTTTTGTCGAGCTCGATTTAAAAAAAATATATTTTTACCATTCTTTTTTTTTTTTACAACACATTTATTGATATTTTGACAATGAACGAAAAAAATTTCGAGAAAAAAAAAGAAAATTAAATAAGTTATAAGCTGGTAAAGTTGGGGCCAATGATACCAACTGGTAGACATTCTTTTCCCCAAGCCCATTTTAAAATCCCCTAAATTCAAACTATAATACCCTAACTTCAAATGTGATAAAATTGTTAATGAATTTATACAGTTTCATTTTGTAATATTTTATTGCTTAGAACAATAGATTAATTAAATGAACAATACAATAAAATATTTGCAATTTTTTAAAAAATCTATCTAATTAACTTACCTGCATCAAGTTTTTTTTAAATAAGAAAGTTTTAGATAAAAAGGTTCTATTAAAAGTAGTACATGAGATTTATAAAAAAATTCTTTAGGTGTCAGTACGTGAAATTGATTAACTAATTAAATAAATACATTGTATAACTATACACCGAGAGAAAAATATGGTTCGTGGAACCATATTTTACCATATAATATGTTCCCCACAGGGTTTGTCAATAATTTATGGTAACCCCAACCTATAAAATTATAGTACGGGTAACCGAATTTTCTGGGTTTCACCCAACATCTCCTTATGTTTGAGCAGACAATGTATCGAGCAACTAAACATATGGTACTCGAAACTATCGAATGGCAATGAATTCTTAGAAAATTCATTGTGACTTTGCCGTCACCCACCATACGGTATCAAAAGAGCAAGAAATTGATTCACGTAGCACACGTAGTTGTAACATACATACCGTGTTTTGGAAAATGCACTACATGATAGTAGGGTTTACCATACGATATGGTTATTTGCTTAACCCGCTTGTTCTATTTTACACACTCTATCGTGCACTACACTACCGTACATAGTTCATCTTACCATATTCATCCTGATATTAATAAATATTATTTCGAACTGAACAAATATGTATTTAAATAAAATAATTTTTTTATTTAATATTTACACAATATATATTTTAAACATTTCAATCTTTGAATGTATAGCTACACATATGAAGTCTACAATTTCGTAAAGTTTCGTCTTTTCTTTAACAGAAGGGAAAAGAAAACAGATACTTTTTTATGGGAATCCTTTTCGGGGATTCTACTATCTTGCGTTTTGCCGCAATGTTCAATGTATTAAATATCGATACTGAAAAATAAGGATATCAAAAATAGAAGAGCTTGGAAAGGATATAGGCGTCGAGAGGCAGGTTCGCTTGTGCGAGAAGTAGCCACCTGGCGGATTTTTGGGGTACTGACAACCATGGTGAGCTTAAAGATCCGTCATGGTAAAAGGGGTTATAGTATGGTTAACCATATTCTATGACTGGACAAGCAATAATATGGTAGCGCTTATTATATTATTGCTTGTCCAATCATAGAATATGGTTAACCATACTATAACCCTTTTACCATGGTGAGCTCAAAGATCCGCCATGGTAAAAGGGGTTATAGTATGGTTAACCATATTCTATGACTGGACAAGCAATAATATAATAAGCGCTACCACATTATTGTTTGTCCAGTTATAGAAAATAGTTAACGATACTATAACCCTTTTGACCATGACGCGGGATCTTTGAGCTCACCATGGTCTTTTCTCTCAGTGATCATATCTGCAGATTTGTCAGTACCTCAAAAATCCGCCAGGTGGCTACCTCTCGCACAAGCGAACCTGCCTCTCGACGCCTATATCCTTTCCAAGCTCGTCTATGTTTGGTATCCTTATTTTTCAGTATGGAAATTTAATACATTGAACATTGCGGCAAAACGCAAGATGGTCGAATCCCCGAAAAGGATTCCCATAAAAAAGGGTCTTTTTTCTTTTCCCTTCTGGTAACGAAAAGACGAAGCTTTACGAAATTGTTGACTTCATATGTGTAGCTATACATTCAAAGATTGAAATGTTTAAAAATATACATTATGTAAATATTTTTTAAAAAAAGATTTTTTATATACCTATTTGTTCAGTTTGAAATAATATTTATTAATATTACATAAAAATGTATTAGATCGCAATATAATTTCCTAGTAGGTCATTCAAAAAAAAAAATTTCGTTGACATGAATAGAGTTGTATTAGGCCGGCCTACAACTAAAAAAAATTTGGCTTGACTAGGATTTAGTTAAATGTACTAGATCTTTTTTCTGGGTGCAGTTAGACATTTATTTCGATTTATTGCGAACAGTCGTTATAATCTTATAAAGTATATATTTGTCATGTCTACGTCAACAGGATGAATATGGTAAGATGTACTATGTACGGAAGTGTATAGTGCACGATAGAATGTGTAAAATAGAACAAGCGGGTTAAGCGAATAACCATATCGTATGGTAAACCCTATGGTTACCATAAATTATTGACGACCCCTGTGAGAAACATATTATATGGTAAAATATGGTTTTACACACCATACTTTTCTCTCGGAGTAGTATTACATAGATAGCAACTGCTTCTCGTAAGCGTTATTAAGTAGCCGTTCATAGTAACCATACAAATAGTTGAAAATAAAATACAATAACGCAATTTTTAATTAACACAAAAATATACTGCGAGTGTCAATGTTTGAGTCTTCTTTACGACTCAATGGATGTATTTGGCCAACCATACACGTTTTGTAAAGTTCTTCGCAATAGTACGCATCACGATCAGTTATGCTGTATATTTGTAGGGATCATCCAGTGATATGGCACAACCAACTGTACAAGTATGGTAGTGCTTATTATATTATTGCTATGCCAGCCATAGAATATGGTTAACCATACTATAACCCCTTTTACCATGGCGGATCTTTGAGCACACCATGGTTTTTTCTCTCAGTGTAAATATTTAGGGAATGTTGATTCCGAACTCGTTAATAATTTAAAAGAACTCGTTGGCTTCTTGGTCTTCATTCGTATCAGTATTTTTAAAGTCGTACATTTTTACGTTAAACATTTTTAGCATACTAGAAGATATCATTTTTATCGATATTATATTGTATCGATATTTTTGTTTTCATTGCAAATATTTCTTAAACGCCTAGCAGCCGTTCGGTAATCATAAAAAATAAAGTTTATTTCATAAAAAGATTTTTATTCATCGATGTTCCATGAAATTGATAAAAAATAAACGGAAAAAAAATTTTTAAACAAGCTTTTATTAGTTGTTAATAAAAAGTAACTAAAAAGTTAAAAATACTTTTATTCCGATTGAAAATAAGTTTTCAAATAAAAGCGTGTTACACCCTCTTTCTTCTCCCTTGCCGTTAAAATGTAACACTCTTTCATTTGAAAACTTATTTTCAATCGGAATAAAAGTATCCTTAACTTTTTAGTTATTTTTTATTAACAACTGATAAAAGTTTGTTTAAAAACATTTTTTTTCGTTTATTCATTTTTTACTTTTTAGTATTTATGATGTTAAATAACTAGTTTAGTAATTTATATCTAGTTTCGCAAAATTTTTTGCAAAATTTGTTAGACAAAATTGTTCCACAGAATTAATTTGCAAAATTTTTCTGCAAAATTTATGCAAAAAAATTTGTTCACCAAATTTTTTAGTAAGAGACTATTGTGCAAAATTTTCGTAGAAAAATTTTGCAAATCAATTGCTTAGAACCATTTTGTGAACAAAATTTGGAAAACAATTTTTTTGCAAACAATTATGCGAAACATTTTTTTTACAAAAAATTACGTGAAACATTTTTTGGTGCATAACAATTTTTAAGCAAATTTTTTATACAACTTTTGCGAAACAATTATTTTGCAAAAAATTTGCAAATTTTTTGTGATAATATTGCATTGTCATCTGATTTCAATCGGAAACCGGGAAGTGGGTCAAATTTAACTTGCAAGATTTGATTACAGACAGACACCGGGACAGGTGAAAGTAAATAAAAGCTTTAAAAAAAAAAAAAAAACTAAAAAACATGTTCATTTCTATTTTGACATTATGAAAATGACACTATTGGGTTTATCAACCGAATTATAGCCGGCCATATGCTGCTTTATGTCATATTTATTTTTCTTGTAACACTACTATCTAGTTCGTTAAGTTAGAGACAATGGAGAATAGAAACCTCCATAAAATTCTCGATTTTACATGAGTCAGACAGAAAAAATCCTGAGTAAAAAAATTATTTATTTTTTCCTTAAAAAATAGCCTAAAAAAAATGTTCCTCTATAAAATCCCCTTTTTAAATTTTTTCTTACCCTAAATTTGGGGGAAAAGTCCTCAAGTCACACTAACGTGAGTTGATTTGACCTTGTCCATTTTTGAACAAGTATTGCGACCAAACTATCGGTCGAAAAAATCTCCAAAAATTACAGAACATCCTTCAAACGTTCTAGTTGATGTATCAAAAATTAGATTATAAAAAATCAAATGACTATATATTCAAAAAAAATCATAAAGAAAAAAAAAGAAATGTAGTCGTGGGTCGTTTTGACCCAGTGTGACCACAGAAGGTTGAAAAAAGAACTCTTGTGAACATTTTCAATTCGAGCTATTGGGGTTAAAAAAAATCAACGTTTTTTGATCGATCGTCAAAAATATACTACCCCTAACACCGTGGAAAGGGTAATTAGACGAATGTACACATGGAATTAGGCAAACACGTTTTCTCTTTCTGTTCTTGTCCGCCCTCTGCGGACATTCTGCGGGCAATGGGCAATACCGTCGATATACTCACCCTTCTGGTTAACATCTGTCTCTGTCATGGTCATACTCACAATGCTTTGTGTCCTCGATCGAAGTGGCGCAATGCGCGCGTCTCAATAAACGTCCCTCCGGCCTGTTCTTTTCGTTCATCAGCCAAACGTTTCGCACCCCCCCCCCTCCCCCCAAAACCCCAAAATTTGACGTATGGGGACGATTTTTTTTCACAATTTTTGTTTCATAATGTACTTTTTTTAAAAAAATACAAAAAAACTATTTTTTTTAATTAAAAATACAAAAAATACAACAAATTTTTTTTTTTAGATTTTCGGAAAAAATCGACAATTTCTCGATGATTACCATTTTCGATTTTTTTTTCTTTTTATTATATCAAACTTTAACATTTTCTGCAAACCGTCAAATTTTTTCAGAGTGGTGTTTTTTCGATTTCTATTTTTTTTTTAACTAGCCTTATTTCTCGGAACACCATTCTGCAAATTTTTGAGGGTGTTCAGAGGACTTCGAAACTTGAAAAAAAAAAAATAATAAAAACAAAAATTGAAAATGGTAATCATCGAGAAATTTTCGATTTTTTCCAAAAATCTATAAAAAAAACGATGAACATGCGTTTCAATAATTTCTTTGTATTTTTTTCGAAAACAATATTCAAAAACAGTTTTCGAAAAAAATGTCAAAAAATTATTGAAACCCATCTTCATCGTTTTTTATTAGATTTTTGGAAAAAATCGAAAATTTCTCGATGATTACCATTTTTGATTTTTTGTTCTTTTTATTATATCGAACTTTGACATTTTCTGCAAATCCTCAAATTTTTTCAGAGTGGTGATTTTTTTATTTCTATTTTTTTTTTTCCATTTGAAAAAAAAATTCAACTAGCCTTATATCTGATAACGCCATTCTGCAAATTTTTGAGGGTGTTCAAAGGACTTCCAAACACGAAAAAAAAAAAAAAATTGAAAGTGGTATTCATCGAGAAATTTTCGATTTTTTCCAAAAATCTAAAAAGAACGATGAAGATGCGTTTCAATTATTTTTTTATATTTTTTTCGTAACCAACATTCAAAAACAGTTTTCAAAAAAAATATAAAAAAATGATTGAAACGCATCACATCGTTTTTTTTTTATTTTTGGAAAAAATCTAAAATTTCTCAATGATTACCATTTTCAATTTTTGTTTTTTTTTTCAAGTTTGGAAGTCCTCTGAACACCCTCAAACATTTGCAGAATGGTGTTATGAGAAATAAGGCTAGTTGAAAGAAATTGTTTTTTTTCCATTGGAAAAAAAATAGAAATCGAATAAACACCACTGTGAGAAAATTCGAGGATTTGCAGAAAATGTCAAAGTTTGATATAATAAAAGGAAAAAAAAAATCAAAAATGGTAATCATCGAGAAATTTTCGATTTTTTCCGGAAATCTGAAAAAAAACGATGAAGATGGGTTTTTATAATTTTTTTGTATTTTTTTTTCAAAAAGTACATTAAAAAACAAAAATTTTGAAAAAAAATCGTCCCGATACGTCAAATTTTGAAAAAGTTATAGCTATTTGAAAAATGAAAAGCCAATTTTTTTGAAATATTTTCAACTTTTTATATCGGCTGGGTGTAAAAATTTGAAAAAAATCTGAAAAATGTTTTCGATAGGGTCAAAAAAAAAATAAAAAAATTTTCAACCAAATCGAAAAGGGTCGAGTTCTAAAGTGGTCGATTCAGCGTGGAATGCCCCATATGTATACGTATATGCCCTAATGTAAGAAACTGGACCAACTTTTGCTCACTCCCCAGCTTTGACTTTCCTTTCCTTTTCCTTCCTTTTATCCGTAGATCGTTCGTTCTTCCTGCTGATAAAAATCCCAACTTACGCTACATTACATTGTAATGGAAATTAATGAAAAGCGAGAAAAAACGAGAGAGGGAACAAGGGAGAGGCGCAAAAAGAAGAACGCTGCTTGAGTTGCCCCTCTCTTTGCCATAAATGGTGGTTTGATTTTGGGTCGCATTGATTGAATTTCCTACAGCTGCTGGCTTCGCTGGGCACGAAACCGAACGATTGGGAGCAAATTCCGCGTTGGGGCGTTTCGTGTTCTGTTAAACGTGAGGGTGCGCGGGGTGAGATCCTTCTTGTCAAGAGGGTTGCGCGGGTTTAGTCGCCATCGTGATCATTCGAGGGCAGCAAGCTCGAGGGCAGCGTTTTAGCAATGTTGCCGGAACGCGAAATCTTTTCAGCCAAGCAGCCATTATGTACGGAGCATTCCACGCCAAATCGACCACTTCGAAACCCGACCCCTTTCGATTTGGCCCAAACTTTTTGACCTTTTTCTACCTTAACAAAAACATTTTTCAGAATTTTTTCAAATTTTTTTACCCAACTGATAAGAAATTATAAATTTTTCAAAATAATTGGCTTCTTATTTTTCAAAAAGCTATAACTTTTTCAAAATTTGACTTATCAGAACGGTGTTTTTCAAAATTTTCGTTGTTCATTGTACTTTTTGAAAAAAAAATACAACAAAATTACAGAAACCCATCTTCATTGTTTTTTCTTCAGATTTTTGGAAACAATCGATAATTTCTCGATGATTACAATTTTTGATTTTTTTTTCTTTTTATTATATCAAACGTTGACATTTTCTGCAATCCTCAAATTTTTTCAGAGTGGTGTTTTTTTAAATATCTTTTTTTTTTCAATTGAAACAAAAATTTCAACTAGGTTTATTTCTCATAACACCATTCTGCAAATTTTTGAGGGTGCTTAGGGAACTTCCAAATTTGAAACAATAAAATAAAAAAATTGAAAGTGGTAATCATTGAGAAATATTCGATTCTTTCCAAAAATCTAAAAATAAACGATGAAGATGGGTTTCAATAATATTTTTGTATTTTTTTCGAAAACTAAATTCAGAAACGGTTTTCGAAAAAAAATATAAAAAAATTATTAAAACCCATCTGAATCTTTTTTTTTTAAAGATTTTTGGGAAAAATCGAAAATTTCTCGATGATTACCACTTTTAATTTTTATTTTTACTTAATTTTTTTTCAAAAAGTACATTAAAAAACGAAAATTTTGAAAAAAAAAACGTTCCGAACAGTCAAATTTTAAAAAAGTTATGGATATTTAAAAAATAAAAAGCCATTTTTTTTGAAAAATTTACAATATTTTATCGATTGGGTAAAAAAATTTGAAAAAAATCTGAAAAATGTTTTCGAAAGGGTAGACAACAATCAAAAAGTTTGAGCCAAATCGAAAGGGGTCGGGTTTTAAAGTGGTCGATTTGTAGTGGAATGCCCCATACACTGTCGTCCAAGAGTTTGGAAACACTCGCCCCTATTCCGCGCCGCACAAAAACTTTCACTGCTCTTTTAAAAATGAAGATATTTTAATTCAACAATCGGCGTTTCAAAGAGGACCTATTCATCTTCATTTCACTTTTTCCATAAAATTTATTCGATTTTTTTGTAACCCGAGACGTCTTTTGAAACAAGGTCGTTTTTTGTTTTTTTTTTACGTTGAAATATTGGTGCACGATCATTGAAGTTTTTTTAAACTGTTTTTTGTGTGAAAAACTTGTGGGGAGGAGTATAAGTTTCAGTTTCGTTTTTTGAACAGTTTTGTACCATTTTTTTCGCAAAAATATGCAATTTTTCATTAAAAAACTACCATATTTATAAAATGAAGCGTAACTTCAAAACTACTGGGTTTTCGTGAAATCACTAATATGGTAAAAAGTTGCAGACAATTATTTTTGATTCAATAGAATTTTTTCAGAATTTTTATTCAACATTTTTTTTCTGCCAATGAGATTTTTTTAAATTTTAAACAAACGATCTTTTATTTTTATTTTCACTTTTGAAAACGCGATTCAAAGTTTAAAACTCAAAAAACTTATTTAAAAACTCGCAGAATATTTTTGTTGTATTTTTTTCTGAAAAAGCCATAAAAATCAAAAATTTTGAAAAAAAAACTTTCAATTTGGACCGTTATTGAAGAAGTTATGACCAAAATACCAAAAAGAACGGTTTTTTTGATAATTTAATATCTTTTGAACGGGTAATCAAAAAAATCTCAAAATTCAACAGGAAGGGGCTTTCAATGGGTACAAAAAAAAATTAAAAAAATGAGGAAATAAAAAAAAAGTTTTTCAAACTGTTCGATTTGGGATGGAACGGCCCATATATATCGACGGGGTGTCTCAGGAATGGAAGGCAATACTGTTAGATTCGTGACGTAATGTCGAGTAGAAAAGTCCTTTGCCATTTTTTGATATTTTGAACCCCTGAGAGTGTTATTAATTTAATTAATTATAAACGTCGTATGGAGTAGAAAAATCCTTAGTCATTTTTTCATATTTCCAACTCCTAAAATTGTTATTACTTCAATTAATTATTAACGTAATATGGGATAGAAAAGTCCTTTGCCATTTTTTGATATTTTTAACTCCTGAATTGTTATTAATTTAATTAATTAATAACAATTCAGGGCTTCAAAATATCAAAAAGTAGCAAAGGACTTTTCTACTCGATATTACGTCACGAATCTACGCTCACGGTATTGTCCTTCATTCCTGAGACACCCTGTATATCTATATACCCTGCACTCGCGAAGGATCAGCCGCGCTGTGATCAGCAGTTGGAGTCTTTTACCCAGTAACCACTACACGCCCTTTTTCTCGACTGTGGTAACTCATCCCGCAGCTTTTTCCCTCCTTTTCCCTCCCTTTTCGCTTCATCTTCCTCTTTCGCTTCTCCTTCTTCCGGTTTCTTGATCATCTCTCTCTCTCTCTCTCTCTCTCTCTCTCTCTCTCTCTCTCTCTCTCTCTCTCTCTCTCTCTCTCTCTCTCTCTCTCTCTCTCTCTCTCTCTCTCTCTCTCTCTCTCTCTCTCTCTCTCTCTCTCCCCTCTCTCTCTCTCCCTCTGGCTTTTTCCACCCTGGGCAACCCCTATCTCGTTGCCATCTCTGAAATTCGTCGCAAATTTAAGCTCTGACCTCGTATAATCTTCCATAGAAGTTGAGCGTCGCGCGCACTATGAGAGACAGAGAAAGAAGACCCTGAGAAATGTGCTCGGAAAATGCAGCTTGAGCATACGTATAGTCAGACTGAGTGCGGTACTATATTTCAGTTATATCGGATGACTGAATATTCCTACATGAGCCGTTAAGTGTAACGCTAACTTTGCGCTTTTTTTAAAAGTATTTTTCTGCTATTGTGGATTTTAGGTAAACATATCAATGGCGGGACACGTCCCAATCTCTGGACACTAGAGTCATTATTTGAGAGTATAAAAACAATGTACATTAATTACACAGCCACACAAAAAGAAAAAAAAATCGGCCTGGGGGTCTGACTATGTGCACTATAAATTTTTGAGGTCGCTGAATCCGAATACGAGGTTGGTTTAACACCAGCTCGTCAGGGTTTAGCTATAACCTCAAAAACACTCCAAAATCAAATTATTTTTTTAATATCTCGAAAACTATTATAGTTACGAAAAAATCGTTCTTGGTTCGTCTTGATGAGTATACTTGTGGCTACTAAAAAAAAAATATTCCGAAAAAATTTTTTGAAAAATGACACATATGGAGAATTTTGACTTTTTATAAATCCTTTTTTTTTATATATTACCTTGTACTGATCTTAGAAGATTCTGAAGTTTTCAGAAAAGTGTCTTTTGTTTTTTCAAAACCTTTAATATTTTTATTTTAAAAAATCGTGTAAATCTACGATCAACATTAAATTTTTGCTTAAATTTTTATTATATAATACCTTGGACTGATCTTAAAAGATGCTGAAATGTTCAGGATGGTGTTTTTTTGTTTTAAAAATTAAAAGATCCGGAAAATTCCAGGATCTTTGAAGATCACTCCAAGGTATTATATTAAAAAAAAATTAACTAAAAATTTAACGTTGATCGTGGATTTACACGATTTTTGAAAATTTAAAAATTCATATTTTTGAGGAAACAAAAAAACCTTTCTGAAAATTTCAGGATCTTTTGAGATCGGTACAAGGTATTATATAAAAAAAATTGAACCATAAATTTAATGTTGATCATAGATTTGCACGAGTTTTAAAACTTCAAAATTCTCAAAATTCATGATTTCTCAAAAAAAAAAAAAAATCGGAATATTTTTTTTTGTCGTATCTACAAGTATACTCTTCAAGACGAACCCAGAACGATTTTTTCGTAGCTATAATAGTTTTCGAAATATTAAAAACATAATCTTGATTCTGGAGTGTTATTTTTTGTGGTTATAGCCAAACCCTGACGTGCTGGGGTTAAACCAACCTTGGATTCGGATTCAGCGACCCCAAAAACATACAGTACATAGTCAGACCCCCGGGTCAAAATTTTTTTCAAAATTTTTCGTGGCTGTGCTATTAATAAACGAAATTGTATCTATGATTCATGCGATTGATGACTTGGAAAGAGATTTAGAGTTTCTTGCTGCGATTGTACTTTTACTTTAAACATGAAGTCTTCTAATCCATCTTCATGTCTGATTCTAAAAATATCTAAGCAAATAAGCTAAGAAATTAACAATTATATAACAAACAAACAATTTTAACACTTTCACGCATTCCTAATTTCGATTTTCGGGGCATCTTACATCATAATAGGAACTGGAATAATAGGAAATAATCTTTATATGGATTTCAGCTATCTATATGGGTCATTCCATGTCAAATCGACCAATAATTGGAATCGACCCCTTTCAATTTCAATGAAATTTGGTCAGACGTTTTCTTTTATCATGGAACGAAGGTGTACCAAAAAAAAATTAATTTTTTCTTTCGAAAGTTATGCTAAATTCAAAATTTCACCACTTTTTCAATTTTTCAAGTTTGTTTTTCAAATATCTCAGAAACTATTATAGTTACGAAAATCTTTCTGGGTTCGTCTTGAAGTGTATACTTTAGACTACGAAATAAAAAATATTCCGAAATTTTTTTTCGAAAAATGATAAATTTGGAGAATTTTGGATTTTTTAAAATTGTCAAAATCCACGATCAACATTAAATTTTTGCTTTAATTTTTTTATATAATACTTTGTACTGATCGGTTTTTTCAAAAATATGAATTTTTGAATTTAGGTAATATTTTTTTTTACTTCTTAGTTAAGTAAAGTTGTCCAATCATGTAATTTCGAAATGTTAGGCAGTACAAATTTCAATTAATGATATAAGAATGTGAAAACAAAAACATAATTGAATTTGCGTTTTATTTATAAAATTTATTTTACCAAAAATTTTTTTTACAAAAAACATCGTTTACCAAAATTCAAAAATTTATATTTAAAAAAAAGTGCAATTCTGAAAGTTTCAAGATTTTTTAAGACCAGTACGAGGTATTATATTTCAAAAATTGAACCAAAAATTTAATGTAGATTGTGGATTTTCACGATTTTTAAAAATTCAAAATTCTCAAAATTCATCACTTTCCAAAATTTTGTTTCGGAATATTTTTTTTTTCATAGCTTCAAGTATACTCTTTAAGACGATCCTAGAACGATTTTTTCGTTACTATAACATTTTTTGAGATATTTAAAAAATAAACTTGAAAAACCGAAAAAATTGCGAAACTTTGAATTTATCATAATTTTCGAAACCAACATTTTCAATTTTTTTTTCTCTGATAGAATGTCTTTTTATAATAAGAGAAAACTTCTGACCAAATTTCATCGAAATTGAAAGGAGTCGATTCCAACTATTGGTCGACTTGACATGGAATGACCCTTGTCTTCCCTTATCGATAAGAAGGTGACCATTTTTTTATGAGAAGTCAACTCAATTTTTTATCCAGGCTTAGACAGCTCGTCATTGATACGATCACTTGAATGGAATTTTTTTCCTGTTGCAAACTTTATTTCGCAATATTTTCCTATCGATTCCAAATAGCATGCGTTCCAAACGTAAAAATGGGGGGACTTCCGGTTTAAAAAAAAACGCTTTTTTTCCAATCGACAATCTAAAATGAAACTTTGACAAATTCAGCAATGGCATAGGGTAAAAGCCGGATAGTTGCTACACTTAAGGAAAAAGCTCTATTACTTGAAAATTAAGTATCTACTGACAATATATGCTTCGTGTATATTAAAACATTGGTCTTTAATCTTTCATTGGGCACTATTTTTGTAAACCCAATTAATATTGTTTTTGAGTAAATCCCGTTTCATTTGACCTCTTCAAAGAGGTCCCAACGTAGCGGATAGTCGCCTCACGTCGAAAATACTTCGAAGGAGTTTATAATTAATATTAAGTTACAGATTATTTCATTTCATTCTGTTTTTTAAACTTATTTTGTTGCCCAAAAGTCTTTTAAAAGTCTCTCTTTTAGAATAAAAACAAATGATATCTGTATTTATTCGTCGCAAATTTAATTCCAGGATTCCTGACCCCTCATAACTTAATTCTAGGATTCCGGACCCCCCACAAGTTAAGTGACCGCTCGTAACTTAATTCCAGGATTCCTAACCCCTCATAAGTTAAATGACCCCTCATAACTTAATTCCAGGATTCCTGACCCCTCATAAGTTAAGTGACCCCTCATAACTTAATTTCAGAGCCCCTGTCCCCTCTTAACTTATGAGGGGTCAGGAGTTCTGGAATTAAGTTATCAGGGGCCAGGAGTCCTGGAATTAAATTATGAACGGTCACTTAACTTATGAGGAGTCAGGAATCCTGGAATTAACTTATGAGGGGTCAGGAATCCTGGAATTCAGTTATGAGCGCTCACTCAACTTATAAGGGGTCAGGAATCCTGGAATTAAGTTATGAGGGGTCAGGAGTCCTGGAATTAAATTATGAGCGGTCACTTAACTTATGAGGAGTCAGGAATCCTGGAATTAACTTATGAGGGGTCAGGAATCCTGGAATTAAATTTGCGGCGAATAAATACAGATGTCATTTGTATTTATTCTAAAAGAGAGACTTTTGACTTTTGAGAGATAAAATAAGTTCGGTTAATGAATTCTCATTCAGTTGTGAAGTCCCGACTCCAAGTCTATATTATGTAGACTTATAAGTCTACATAAATATCGACTGATACTCATAAGTCGATATTCATATTTTAAAAAATGACTTTCGAGAGCCTAAATAAGAGCGGGTCATGAATTCACGTTCATATAGATTTATTAGTCTATATGAATGTAGACTTATTAGAATTAAGACTTATGAGACAATTATTGTGGAATGTACATTTCGTTGAAAAGTCTATATAAGAAGTCTATATTGTTTCATTAGCGAGACTTTTCGTAGACTACGTGAGAGACTTATCGTATAGACTTAACATAGACTAATTTTTTTACACGGGTATCTAGTTCTTTAAACGCTAGTGCTAAACTAACTTTGGTCGAGCAAGGACTACGCCTGGGTTTCTGTTATATTGCCGTTAGGGCAACTAACCAGAAAAGAATTTGGGGCGACTATCCTTTTCGATACGGATACTTGCCCTTTTTATTAAAAAAATAAATAAAAGTTATTTAACAATATACCGTATCAGACCGTGTAGTTGAATCTCTAATGCATGCGAGGAAACAAATAGTTGACTGAATCCTCAACCATAACATTATTTATTCAATAAAAATTAGTCACCAATATTAGTACAACGCTCGTCGAGGTCTCACCGCGGAAGATTTTCCCTCACACGGTCGAAACTTGTGGGCCCTGTCCTATGTCTTTTGGGCACTGAGGCCTGCGAGGGCATGTTGATAATTACAGAAAGCATTAACCGGTACTCTGGTGTAGTGGCTAGCGTGCTCGCCTCTAAACCAGAGCATCGGGAGGTCCTGGGTTCGATTCCCTGTGCCGTTGTTTCGTCGAGAAATGAAAATATGGGCGTGACAAGCTCCAGATATATATATGTGGCATACACAAGTACTCGTACAGGTGTGAGTCACATGTATATAGCTGTAGTCCATATTTACAATTTCTCGACGAAACGTGACGTAGCTCCGGCATCGGAAAGCGAACTCAGGACCGGCTATAGAGACACAGGTTTTCCGCAGTTTCCCTGTGTCTATGGAAATTAATTTCCATAGCAAATGCGCCATAGAGGGGGAAGTCGGATGCGGCCGCATGGGGATCTGGTTACTGATCCGGACCAGATCCTCAGGGGGGACTGGCTACTGACCCGGGCCGACCCTGTAATAGGCGAAAGCCTCTAGACGGGGGGAAATGCACAATAAAAAAAAAAAAAAAAAATTACAGAAAAACGCTAACCCAGGGACATCTCTAACATAGTGTATTAAAAACCGGGGCAACTATATTCCCCCGGAGCAACTATCCCCCCGGGGCAACTATCCCCTCAGGGCAACTATCCAGCTTTTACCCTAAACGCATCAACAGTGGAAGCTGTAACCTGTTGTAATCCAGTTGAGTTCTCCCGAGTATCAATCTCAGGTGGGAAAAAAATCACTCGATACGATCGTTTTCAACGACATGATGGAAAAAATACAGAGAGAACAAACTTAGGCACTGTCGTATTTTCTCAGCAACAGATCAAGAAAGAAAATTGTTCTTCATTGATGACCAGATCCTGTCTTTGATGTCAAGACAGACTACGCAGACCTTGAACGTCCCTCAAATCCTGGGCCCACTTAAAGTTTTTGCTAGATGTACTGCGGTGCTTTTGCAATACCAATACTTTATTGCCAATAGCGGTGTGCATTAACTAGGAAATCGAAAATATAAGGGAAGGAAATAAACTGGGTTGAAAGGATAACAAGTTTATATTGAGAAATTTGAAGTATTCCAATTTGGGATTAGGTACTTCTCTTTCAATCTTAGCTTGAGTCTGAGGATTTTACACCATGCAGAAAAATGACAATGCATTTCCTCGCATAAACAAGACATAATGAGGTCTCCGATAGTAATTCTGTAAGAAGACACCTGAAGATAATCACGAGGGTGCTGTTTTGAAACGATCTCCATAATCTTTGCAATTTATTCATTGACAGCTGATTCATTTACTTATAGGAAATACCTTGCTTGCTTCAATTGTCCCAAAGCTGTTTACTTGGCTGGAGTCAATCTTTCTTTCTATTCTTTGACAGTTTGACACTGCCAAGATAGGCAATGAATGGCTCTTCGATTATACACATGCATAGTGAATATATATGGGGCGTTCCATCCCAAATCGGACAGTTTGAACAACTTTTTTTTTATTTCCTCTTTTATTTTTTTATTTTTTAGTACCCATCACAAGGCCCTTCCTGTTAAATTTTGAGATTTTTTTGATTACCCATTCAAAAAATATTGAATTAACAAAAAAACCGCTCTTTTTTTGGTATTTTGGTCATAACTTCTTTGATAATGATCCAAATTAAAGGTTTTTTTTACAAAATTTTTGTTTTTTATGGCCTTTTCAGAAAAAATATAACGAAAATATTCGAGATTTTGAATGAGTTTTTTGAATTTTAAACTTTAAATCGCGTTTTTAAAAGTGAGTGTCATTTTTTATTTTTTTTTATTTTTTTGTTTCAAACATCTATCTATTCAACAATTTTCAAGACTAGTCCGATCGTGGGATTTCCATAACTACTATTTTTGTTCGATTTTTGAAAATTCAATTTTTTTGTTCTCATAAATTATTATGTATACCAATTTTTGTTACTGTATAGTATTTTGTTCAATATTTAGAATTTATTTTGACTCTTTTTTCTATTGTTAACAGGTTCTTGAAATTAATAATTAATGGTTAAGTCTGTTTACAAACAATAATAACAATAGTTATTATTTATTCACGTATTTTTTTACTAACCTTACATTTACGATTATTTCCTGAATTAGAATATTCCTTTGCCAATACGTTTCCGTTGCTCATTGGAATAATTGAATGCAATTTTTGTGTCCCCCTGTGATTGACTTCACAGTATTGTATCGCAAATAAAATCTTTCTTTTGCATCTAAATAATGTTTCTCAGGTGGAAATTTGACAGCAAAATTCGGTAGACTATTTAGGTTCAATGCCCACTCATACAATTCTTGGACTGTTGTTATTTGCTCATCGATTAATTATTAATTTTAAAAAACTGTTAATAATGAAAAAGTGTCGAAATTAATTCAAAAACTCGTCGAATATTTCTTGTATTTTTTTCTGAAAAGGCCATAAAAAAACAAAAATTTTGAAAAAAAAACTTTTTATTCGAATCATTATCAAAGAAGTTATGACCAAAATACAAAAAAGGAGCAGTTTTTTCTTAATTTAATATCATAATATCTTTTTGAACGGGTAATAAAAAAAATCTCAAAATTCAACAGGAAGGGTCTTTTGCACTGAGAAAAAAAAATTGTTGAATGAACTAAATCTTTAGTCGCATACGCACGACTAAATATTTAGTTGTACAAACCCAAATTTTGTGGCCTGAATCATATTTTGGTCAACTGAAACGCAGAATTATTCAAAAAACTAATTATTTATTTAGACCCAGTAAATATTTAGTCGTGCGTATGCAACTAAAGATTTAGTTCATTCAACCATTTTTTTTCTCAGTGTGATGGGTACTAAAAAATATAAAAAAAATTGAGGAAATAAAAAGAAAAGTTTTTCAAACTGTCCGAATTGGGATGCAACGCCCCATATATAGGATTACGGATGCGTTACCGTATTCCGAACCATTAGACAACCCGTTACTTTCCACCGGCGCGATTTCATAGACTTCAAGTCCGTTGGAAACTTGCGCTGAGGATCAAAGCTTACGCGGGCGCCGTGAGACCTGCATCTTAGCAAAAGCAACCACCACGACATGGCGGCAGCAATATAATGCCCAGGCACATTCGGACAAGAGGAATTGCTCTCGATTATTCAAAGCTCGGAGAGCTCGCTTAGAACGTTGAGAGAAGGCAAAGGGATGGCCCAGGAGAAACACGCTGCGGTCTCACGTTCAGAGAGAACTTTCTATTATTATTTATATGCCCAAGTCTCGTTCCTTTCCCCATTGCCACAGCACGTTCTCATGCACCTTTCTGCAGAGAGAATAAATCTCGTTGATGGGAGACCGATCGAAATTTTATACCGCTGCCGATAAAAGTATCGTGACCTCACATCGAAATACCTTGATTGTCCAAAGGAATATAATCCTGGAACGAAAAAAAAATGGAACCAATGGACATCCCGATGGGAATTATAGCAATACTGATGCGTTTCAGCCTTCGAAAATTTCGAGATATATTGGGATTATATTTGTTACACAAATGGTTTATTTGGTAGACAATTGTGCCAAAATTGCTAGAAGCACATTTTTGAGGGGCCTTTTCTGTTTGGTGTACAAATGATTTCAGAGAGGGCCCAATTTCACATAATTTCGTTTGTGATTTCAGCGATTGCAAACCCAAAATGATTTCAAAGATTCATACATTTTTCTATAAGTTCCTATAAAAATTTCCCACAAGTTCAAATTTAACCTCGAATAACTTTTGACGGAATAAGTTTATCGAAAAATCACAGGAG